>VZQC01011991.1:3943094-4020614 GCA_009823505.1 Rhizomys pruinosus
CCCTTGGAACTGAGTTCTCCTGGAATGGGAGTTACAGATGGTTATCTTAGCCGCCATTGGGTGCTGGGGATCGAACCGGGTCCTCTCAAGAGCGTCGTTGCTCTTTTTCTAACCGCTAGGCACATCTTCCAGTCCCTTTTCTTTTTTTGGCTTCTCTCCTTTTTTTTTTTTTAAATTTTAAAACAAAAAAATGACATAAAATATAAAAATGGACTCAAAAATAAAAAAAAAAAAAAAAAACATGGTCGGGGCTGGAGAGATGGCCTAGCGGTTAAGAGCGCTGACTGCTCTTGCAGAGGACCTGGGTTCGATCCCCAGCACCCACATGGCGGCTGAGAACCATCTTTAACTCCAGTTCCAGGGGAATCCGACACCCTCTTCTGACCTCCATAGCATTGCACGACATGCGTGCACAAACCTACATGCAGACAGTACATTCATACACATACAAGAATAAATAAAAAAATTTTAAAACACACACACATGGTCATCATAATTGATGCCATAAAGGCTTTTGATAAAATATAACATGCCTTTATGTTTAAAGTCCTAGAAGAAATTGGATTGGAGGGAACATTCCTCAACATAATTAAAGCTATATACAACAAACCCACAGCCAACATCATCTTAAATGGAGAAAAAACTAGAAATACTCCCCTTAAAGTCAGGAACCAGACAAGGTTGCCCACTATCTCCTCTCCTTTAGTGCTTGAAACTCCTGCTAGAGCAATAAGACAAAAGAAGGAAATTAAAGGAATACTCAGGGGCTGGAGAGATGGCCTACCAGTTAAGAGCGCTGACTGCTCTTGCAGAGGACCCGGGTTCGATCCCCAGCACCCACATGGTGGCTGAGAACCATCTTTAACTCCAGTTCCGGGGAATCCGATGCCCTCTTCTGACCTCCGCGGCACTGCACGACACAGGTGCACAAACCTGCATGCAGACAGTACATTCATACACATAAAAATAAATTTTTTTTGAAAATTTTTAAAAAAATAAAGGAATACTCAGAAAAGAGGAAGTCAAACTATCCCTTTTTGCAGATATTATACCTGAGATCCCCAAAATTCCACTAGAAAATCCCTAGAAATGATTAACAGTTTCAGTAAAGTTACAGGTTACGAAATTAATCTACAAAAATCAGCAGCCTTCCTATATGCCAACAACAAGCAACTGGAGAAGATGAGTACATGGAAACCCTTCCATTTACAATAGCCTCAAATAAAAAAAAATCTCAGAATAAACTTGACCAAA
Source organism: Rhizomys pruinosus (assembly GCA_009823505.1). Classification (NCBI taxonomy): domain Eukaryota; kingdom Metazoa; phylum Chordata; class Mammalia; order Rodentia; family Spalacidae; genus Rhizomys; species Rhizomys pruinosus. Next base: position 3,944,349 of record VZQC01011991.1, read on the forward strand.
GATATTAAAGATCTTTACAATGAAAACTTTAAAATCTTTAAAGGAGATTGAGGAAGACATCAGAAGATGGAAGGATCTCCCATGTTCATGGATTGGAAGAATTAATATAGTAAAAATGACCATCCTGGGCTGGAGAGATGGCCTAGTGGTTAAGACCACTGACTGCTCTTGCAGAGGACCCGGGTTCGATTCCCAGCACCCACATGGCAGCTGAGAACTGAGTCTTTGACTCCAGTTCCAGGGGAATCTGACACCCTCTTCTGACCTCCGTGGCATTGCACGGCATGGGTGCACAAACCTACATGCAGACAGTATATTCATATACATACATAAAAAATAAATTTTTAAAAATGACCATCCTTCTCAAATTATATACATATTCAATGCAATCTCAATCAATTTTTTCACAGAATTGGAAAAAAAATCTTAAAATTCATATAGAAAAACAAAAGACCCCAGATAGCCAAAGCAACCCTGAGCAAAAAGAGCAATGCAGGGGGAATTACTATACCAGATTTTCATCTCTACTACAGAGCTATAGTTATAAAAACAGCATGAAGCCGGGCATGGTGGCACACGCCTTTAATCCCAGCACTTGGGAGGCAGAGGCAGGCGGATCTTTGTGAGTTCAAGGCCAGCCTGGTCTATAGAGAGAGCTCCAGGCCAGCTGGGGCTACAGGGAGACCCTGTCTCGAAAAAGACCAAAAAACAAACAAACAAACAAACAAACAACAACAACAAAAAAAACCAGCATGGTACTGGCATAAAAACAGACCTATAGATCAATGGAATAAAATCGAAGGCCCAAGTTTGAATACATACAATTTAAATCAAATTATATTTGATAAAGGAGCCAAAAACACTCGATGGAGGAAAGGTAGCATCTTCAACAAATGGTGTTGGCAAAACTGGACCACCACTTGTAAAAGAATGAACGTTACCTTTCACCTTGCACAAAAGTCAACTCTGAATGGATCAAAGACCTCAATGTGAAGCCTGAAACTCTGAATATGTTAAAAAGTAATACAGGCAGTAACCTACAATGTATAGGTGTAGGAAAAGACTTTCTAAATCAGACAGCAGTTGTGCAGGATATAAGATCAACAACTGATAAGTGGGACCTTATTAAACTAAAAAGCTTCTGTACAGCAAAAGAAACAATCGAAGAAGTGAAGAGAAAACCCACAGACTAGGAGGATCTTCATCAGTGATACATCTGACAGAGGTTTGAAATCCAGAAAATATAACCACTCAAAAAACAAAGGTCCAAGAAAATAAATGATCCAATTAAAAGATGAACAGAGAATTCTCAAGAGAAGAACTTAAGATGGTTCAGAAACACCTAAAAACTGTTCAACATTGTTAGTAATTAAGTAAATACAAATCGGAAATACATTTAGATTTCATTTTACACCAGTAAGATTAGGTATGATCAAGAAAACAAATGACACTGTTGGAGAGGGTGTGGAGAAAGCGGAGCACTTATTCATTGCTGGTGGGATTGCAAATTCGTGCAGCCCCTATGGAAAGCAGTGTGGAAAACTCTTAAAAGACTAAAAATGAACCTACCATTTGATCCAATTATACCACTCCTAGGTATATACCCAAAGGATACATCCTATAGCAGAAATAAATGCACAGCCATGTTTTTGTTCTTTTCACAACAGCTGGAAGCACCCCACATGTCCCTCAACTGATGAGAGGATAATGAAAATGTGGAGAAGGGCGTGGCAGCACACGCCTTTAATCCCAGTGCTCCGGAGGCAAAGGGAGGTGGATCTCTGTGAGTTCAAGGCCAGTCTGGTCTACAGAGTGAGTTCCAGGCCAGCTGGGCTACAGGAGACCCTGTCTCAAAAAGACCAAAAAAAAAAAAAAAAAAAAAGTGGTATACTTTATACAATGGAATTCCATGCAGCAGTGAAAAAGGATGACTTCAGAGGCAGGGAGATCTCTGTGAATTCAAGGCCAGCCTGGTCTACATAGACAGCTCTAGGCCACCATCTGGGACTAAAGGGAGACCCTGTCTCAAAAAGACCAAAAAAGAAAAGAAAAGAGAAGAGAGAAGAGAAGAGAAGAGAAGAGAAGAGAAGAGAAGAGAAGAGAAGAGAAGAGAAGAGAAGAGAAGAGAAGAGAAGAGAAGAGAAGAGAAGAGAAGAGGAAAAGAAAAGGAAGAAAAGAAAGGAAAAAGCATTAAAAGAAAAGAGGAAGTAAAAGAAAAGTATATATGTATATATGTATATAAGCAATTAGGCACGATAACAATATGAGGGGAGGAAAGAAAAGAAAAAGAAAGGGATGACTTCATGAATTTTATAAGCAAATGGATAGAACTAGAAGGCTGTTAATGCCGCTAGTGATTGTATGTGTCAGAGCGACTTATATGTAATGTCTGGATCGCGATGTATGAGTTACGAAAACCCTGTGGATCCTGTAGCTCGCGCTCTCTCTCAGAAATATGTGTATTTATATGCAAATTAAAAGGAATAACGCCAGTCACAGGACTAAAGATAACAATCAAATAAATTGTTATTGGCCATAGATTATGCTGAAATATATATCTTTATTTTTTTCAGCATCTAAGATCTTAAACATTGAAGAGTTGAGAACAGTTAAGGGATGAACTAATTCAACAAAAGTTATTGCCACTTCTATCATAAAGTATAACACATGTCTACTATATTAAAACTAATGGGATCATGCCGGGCGTGGTGGCGGGCACGCCGGATATCTGACATAACCTAGCAACTTGGGAGGGCAAGAGGCAGGCGGATGCTTTGTGAGTTCAAAGGGCCGCCTGGTCTACAACAGTAATAGTATTTCCAGGAACAGCTGGGGGCTACAAGGGAAGACGCCTGTCTCAAAAAGACAAAAAAAAAACCTAATGGGATCACAAAGATATATATATTAATTTGATGTTTCTACTAAGTACGTATGGCCTCTTTCTACTTACTGGTTACACTCCCTTTGAAACTTAGGCAAGTTTTTTGGTAACCTACTTGCTGATAAATAAATGGTTGAGTATGCTAAGATTATTAAATCACAATAGGGTTCTGGATCCTTAAGGATAGTCGTTAATTCAAAGGAATGATTATTTCTGCTCCAGGGAGCTATTTATTTCTGTATTTAGTTATGTTTTTAGATGTAAAACATTTGACACACTAGGTAAAACATCTTTGGCGTGAACAGACAGGCTTTTTGCCAAACTTATGTAAAACATCTGCTGAACATCTGGAGAGAATTGGTCATCTAGAACCTACCCCCAAGACTTGCAAGGACATCTCAAGGTTTATACTTTATAGTGGTATATTTAAATAACTGTTCCCATATATAATTATATATATATATATATATAGGTATATGTGTTGTAATTAAATACTGACATTTTTATAAATTTTTGTTTTTTAGTCTTTTCAAGACAGGGTCTCTCTGATAGCCCCAGCCTGTCGTGGAACTCACTCTGTTGTTGGCAGCCTACCACACAACAGTGTGTGCTCGCAAACCACGCGCCTAAAGAATGGCGCCAACTTGCTAGAAGGCACTACAAGCCGTTTCCCCCCGGACAATCTGCGCATAGACTTTGAGCACGCACACCTAATATTCTAATGAGGACATTGGCCCCTGTTGCGCTACGAGACCATGCATTGGACATGCAAATGAGGCATCGGGCCAGTACACCTATCCAGAGCATACACGAAGCCTCTAGACTGCTATATAAGCAGTGCCTCTTTCCCGTTTTGGGGTCCTTCTCCTAAAAGAGCGCTGTGCGCAATAAATACTGCTGGCAGAAGAATCCTGTTGTCTGCGTGAAGTTCTTGCCAGACGAGACTGCAACACGCGGACAAAGTGGTGCCGAAAGCCCGGGCCCAACAAATTTGTCTAAACAATTGTCCAGTTATCTTTTAGGTAATTGGACTGGAGAATTTGACAGCTTGATGAACCAACTTCGCATGGCTATTGTCACCGTAAACTCGACTAGAGTGGACGCCTCCCTTGCTAAGGACTGGCCTCCTGGATTACTACTGCCATCTCACACTTCAAAAAATGGGCAGGGGTGGCGGGTTTGGCCTATTTCTATGTGGAGGGATTAGATTATGATTATGCTCTGGATTATGTGTAGGCTCCGTGCCCAGCAATCAGCGCGATAAAGTAGTCATTGCACAGGCCCTTGTGGCTTTGGAAGCAGGCTCATCCCCCAACATTTGGCTTAGTATGCTGGAAAAGTAGTCAATGACGGGTAAAACCTTCTACAAGTATTACCAACCTAAGACAGGGAACAAACCAAAAACTGTTTGTCTACCCCATGACGGGTAAGAAAGACCTCTACAGTGAAATCCTAAAGACAGGCATTCTCCCAGCCAATTTATAGAAAGGGGAACTGTTGGCAGCCTACACACAAACAGTGTGTGCCGCACGCGCCCTAAAGATGGCGCCGACTTCTCTGAGTCACTGCAAGCCGTTTCCCGCCGTTGCCTATGCATTGGGCAATCTGCCATGACTTTGAGCCGAACACCTAATATTCTAATGAGCATTGGCCCCTGTTGCGCTACGAGCCCATGCATTGGAGACATGCAAATGAGGCATTCGGGCAAGTACACCTATCCAGAGCATACACGAACCCTCTGGACTGCTATATAAGCAGTGCCTCTTCCCCTTTGGGGGTCCTTCTCCTAAAAGAGCTGTGCGCAATAAATACTGCTGCAGAAGAATCCTGTTGTCCGCGTGAAGTTCTTGCCGGCGAGACTGCTGCGCGAGACACTCTGTAGACCAGGCTGGCCTTGAACTCACAAAGATCCGCCTGCCTCTGCCTCCTGAGTGCTAGGATTAAAGGCCTGCGCCACTTTCATAACTAGGGGCAAATCTCTATGTTATTAAATCTTACTGCATTAATGAAAAGCCTTCTGTATAAGAAAAAATGGAGCTGAGCGTGGTGGCGCCGGCCTTTAATCCTAGCACTTAGGAGGCAGAGGCAGGCAGATCTTTGTGAGTTCAGGCCAGCCTGGTCTACAGAGTGAGTTCCAAGACAGCTGGGGCTAACAGGGAACCCCTGTCTCAAAAAGACAAAAAAAAAAAAAAAAAAGCAATGGTAGATAAAGGCGTCAATACCAGGTCTGGGGTGCCTTACCAGGACCTGTTGGCCAGGGAGGCTTTAAAAGCCCCCCAAACAAAGGCCATATGCCTAAACTTTGGGTGCACATAAGAAGTGGACAGTAAGACTCTACTGCTGAAGATACGGTGTGATACAAGCATGAAAAAAAAATTCTACTGAAATCCTGCACTGCAAATCAATAGCTGACCTTCATGGTGTCAGGAAACACCATGCAAACCGCTGGAAAGAAACGGTCTCTGAAGCTTTACTGCAGACCTCTCATGCTACAGGTTTACATGCCAAAGAAGATGTAGTGCAATAGCAGCAGCCCAATAAATATATACCCAGAAAGAAAAAAATAATACCAATTCAATCTATGTATGGCCTGTTCCCATGGGGGAGTGGGGGTAGGACACACAGCTGACACTGTAGCCTTGGTGCCCTCTAGTGTCAGGAGACGTTATCAATCATATTAGAAAGCTATTGCTGGGCTGGAGAGATGGCCTCAACTGCTCTTGCAGAGGACCCGGGTTCGATTCCCAGCACCCACACGGCAGATAAGAACCATCTTTAAGTCAGGCATGGTGGCACATGCCTTTAATCCCAGCACTCAGGAGGCAGAGGCAGGCGGAGCTCTGTGAGTTTGAGGTCAACCTGATCTACAGAGTAAGTTCCAGGGTAGCTGGGGCTATAGGAAAACCCTGTCTCAAAAAACAAAACAAAACCAAAAATAAAATAAAATAAAATAAAATAAAGAAAGGTATTATCATCCCTTTGTCAAAGTTATAATGCCCCAACCAAGATATAATCCAAGCATACGTATTTGTGCCCATAGGATAACTTGTTATAATCTTTAATATTTGTTACTATTTGTGTTTTATTACTAGAATTAAAAGGAGACTGTTAGACAATTCACCAGTCAGTTGCAAACAGAACTTGAACAGTCCCAAGAGTTTGACGTGTCACCTCAGAGAAAAAAATGGATCTTCCATCTCTCACCCTCCCCTCCAAAACCCAGGGACTGTCTCAGAAGAGGCCAGCACTTCAGATTGAAAAGGCCAAGGAGGGGAGATGAACTGTGAGATCACAGCAAATATAGACTACATTTTTTTTTTTTTGGTGTTTTTGAGACAGGGTCTCCCTGTCGCCTCAGCTGTCCTTGAACTCACAAAGATCTGCCTGCCTCTGCCTCCCTAGTACTGGGATTAAAGGCATGCACCACCACACCTGGCTTTTACTGGACTTGGGGACCCTGGGTTGTACAAAAACTGGACTCAGGGGCTGAAGAGATGGCTCAGCGGTTAAGAGCACCGACTGCTCTTGCAGAGGACCCGGGTTTTATCCCCAGCACCCACATGGCGGCTGAGAACCATCTTTAACTCCAGTTCCAGGGAAATCCAACACGCTCTTCTGACCTCCGAGGCATTGAACGACAAGGGTGCACAGATCTGCACGCAGACAGTACATTCATACACATAAAAAAATAATAAAATTAAATAAAATTTTAAAAACTGGACTCAGATGTTAGCTAACTGGGTTTATATGGATATTCCTTATGTTTATTCCCTATGTGTACTTACTGGTCAAATAAAAAATTAAGAAAGCAAAAAAAAATTCAGTGGCTGAACTCAGTTTCCTAAAATGAACTGTTGAAAAGCAGTGCAGATTAGAAACTTGAGAGATGAAAATGAGGGGAAAGAAAGGATCCACAGTGAAGAGCAGTGAGACCCTTGAGCAGAGGCCAAGAGGCCAAGACCACAAAAAAAGGAACCACAGCCCAGAGGAAGGGAGAAAATACAGCAGAACAGTGTTCACGCAGACAGTGCAGGAGAACTTCATGAAATCACTAAAAAAGGCCAGCAGGGCAGGACTAAAAAAGGAAACCCACAACACCAAAGAGCTCAGTAATATCAGCAGAATCCAAAGGCAAAGACATTTTCAAAACGCCAATGCCAGCAGAGGCTCCAGCAGACCTGGTACCTGTGCCTTGGTGTACAGTGCAGCTACCAAGCTTGGAATGGCTCAAGGTCAAGCAGAGGGGAACTGGAAAAGGGACAGGAAGGATGTGAGCCTGCGCCTAGCCCTGGAAGACAGCAGTAGGATATCCCGCCCCAGTAGGGCCCAGGCCTGTGCTGGCCTACTCCTAACAAAGCAGCCCAGTTGGTCCTTGGCACCACAGAAGAAGAGGGGATCAACAGGGGAGCCACTAGCTATAAAGCAGCAGGGGCAAGGGACATGGACACAACGAAACACTGGTGAAGATGCTTTCCTTCCCCCATTGTGCCTGAGACACCTCTCTAAATCCAGAGTCACCGCCGGCTGGGAAACACAGCAAATAAGGTGTCACCACGAGCATCTGCTGCTCAAGAGGTTTCCCTCACCACATAGCGGAGGCTCCAGCAAAGGTAATCACTTTGTTACCAGAGGTTTTTTGGTTTTGTTTTATTTTTTTTTGAGGGGGTGATAGGCCTGGGCTCTGGCAGCTCCCAGAAACTAGGTTCAGCCACCTGTCCTCAATACAACAATCAAAGGGATGTGTAATAGGGGGAAACAGAAAGGAGTTATTCAATGTGTCCACAATGGGAAAAGAAGAACAAATAAGAGGGTCCAGCCAGGCATGGTGGTGCACGCCTTTAATCCTAGCACTTGGGAGGCAGAGGCAGGCGGATCTTTGTGAGTTCAAGGCCAGCCTGGTCTACAGAGCGAATTCCGGGACAGCTGGGGCTACAGGGAGACCCTGGCCAACCCAAAAAAAAAAAAAAAAAAAAAGAGGGTCCAGTGACCCCCCCTGAGTCCATCTTAAGAATACTGACTGTTTAGGTTTAAAAATGCTTTATTTTGATTTTATGCCAGGCATGGTAGCACATGCCCTTTAATCCCAGCAGAAGCAGGCAGATCTCTGTGAGTTCAAGGCAAGCCTGGTCTACATAGTAAGTTTCAGGACAGCTGTGGCTACAGGGAGACACTGTCTCAAAAAGACAAAAAAAAAGTTTATTTTTTTATTATATGTGTATGAGTGTATTGCACCTGCATCCTGCAATGCCTGTGGAGGCCAGAAAAGAACATTGGATCTCCTGGAACTGGAGTCATGAATGGTTGTTAGTCACCATGTGGGTGCTTAGAATCGAACCCTGGTCCTCTGCAAGAGAAGCCAGTACTCTTAACTGCTGAGCCATCTCTCCAGCTTCTGGTTTAGGTTTCAAAAGAAGGCTTAATTAAGGTCTGCATAATTAAGAAGTCCTGGTCAAGGTGTGGTCCTGTCCATCCCTGACTGATCAATGTCTGCATTCAGGAAGTCCTGCAAGGGGATGATGATGATCTGTCCGAACTGTGTGAAATCTTTTCCCTGGAAGCAAGGCCCTGGGAGGCAGGGACAGACAACCACCTCCAGCAATCCAGAAGGCAGAGCCCCAATACCCAGCCTGGGAAGTGCCTGGAACCCTCAAGCAGTACCAGCAGCGGGTACCACCTGAAGTACAAAGAACCAGACCACAGGACTAGGACAGAGGACACAGGACATAGACCAGAACACAGGATCAGAACAAAGGAAACAGGAAATAGGACCAGAACACAGGATACAGGACATAGGAAGGACACAGAACCAGGACACAGGACACAAGATACAGGACATAGGATCAGGACACAGGACACTGGAGCTGACGCTAGACCAGCAGGAGACTGCCTACTAAGATTCAAGTCTGAGAGCATGGTGCCCTACCATAACAGCCAAGCTGCCAGGAATCATCAGAACACCCTGTTTTAGGAAGACAGGACAACAAACTGCTACAGACTCCAAGAAGTCCCTGTCACAAATGATTGCAGAAGAGTTTATAAGCTCTGAACAAACAAGAAACTTTCAGCAAAGAAAATTTTTCCAAAGTACTAAATACAGAAATTAAAAGTAGAGCAACACACTCATATGAACTGACAGTCATGGTGATATCACTAAATGAACTGACAGGTCTCGGTCATATGAACACATAGTGATGGTGATGTCAGTTGTATAAATTCACAGCCATGGGGCATTCACTCACATAAACTCACAGTCATAGTGGTGGCACTTTTATAAACTCAAAACCATGGTGATATCACTCATGTGACCAGACAGACATTGTGATGTCACTGATATGAACACACAGTCATGGTGATGTCACTGATATAAAGTTAAAGCAATGGTGATGTCATTCTTAGGATTTCACAACCATGACGATGTCACTCAAATGGACTCCCAATCATAGTAATGTAAGAAAAATGAACTCACAGCCATGGTGCTGTCACTCATATGAACTCAATGCCTTGGGGATGTAAATCTATGAACTGACAGACATTGTGATGTCATTTAAATAAACTCACAGCCACCATAATGTCAATAAATAAATAAATAATAATAATAATAATAAAGAGCAACAGAGATTTAAAAACTCACTGGATGGACTCAACATCAGGGTAAGGGTGACAGCAGACAGAATCACTGCCCTTAATGTCAAATCAAGAGCATCTACCTAACCTGAGCCACAGAAGATGGGAGCTCGAACAGGGGTATAAGAGAACAGAGCTTCTGGGCGTGGTGGCACGCACCTTTAATCTCTACACTCAGGAGGACTGCTGTGAGTTCAAGGCCAGCCTGGTCTACAGAGTGATTTCCAGGATAGCTGGGGCTGTGAGATTGAGTCCAACCTGATCTACATAGCAAGTTCCAGGCCAGCGGGGATACAGGGAGACTCTGTCTCCAAAAAAAAAAACAACCTTCAAATTCATTGAAGTCAGTCAGTCTGAAGGCAAGCCTGGATTACAACAGGGTTACTTAGCCAAGAAAGAAAAAGGCAGAGAAAGGGAAAAAAGCAATTTTTGTTTGTTTGCTTGCTTCTATTTTTTTTTTTTTCTTTGTCTTTTCGAGACAGGGTCTCCCTGTAGCCCCAGCTGTCCTGGAACTCACTCTGTAGACCAGGCCGGCCTTGAACTCACAAAGATCTGCCTGCCTCTGCCTCCCAAGTGCTAGGATTAAAGGTGTGCGCCACCACGCACAGCCTTAATTTATTTTTATTTGACCAGTAAGTATACAGGTGCAATAAACATTAAGGAGTATTCATATAAACCCAATTAGTCAACATCGAGTTCAGTTTTTGTACAACCCAGGGTCCCCAAGTCCAGTGGAAAATAAAAAAAAAGAGAAAGAAAGAAGAAAGAAAGAAAGAAAGAAAGAAAGAAGGAAGGAAGGAAGGAAGGAAGGAAGGAAGGAAGGAAGGAAGGAAGGAAGGAAAGAAAGAAAGAAAGAAAGAAAGAAAGAAAGAAAGAAAGAAAGAAAGAAAGAAAGAAAGAAAGAAAGAAAAAATCCAGTCCATTCTGGCTGTGATCTCACAATTCACCCCCCCCCCTTGACCCCTACAGTCTGACACTCTTCTGTTAAGAGTCCCTGGGCTTTGGAGGGGAGGGTAAGAGAGAGTGAGAGATGGAAGATCCAGTTGTTTTTCTGAGGTGACACATCAAACTGTCCAAGTTCTGTTTGCAGTGGACTGATGGGTCATTTAGGAATGACCTTTTAATTCTAGTAATAAAACACAAATAGTAACAAATATTAAAGATTATAACAAGTTACTCTATGGGCACAGACACATATGCTTGGATAATATTTTGGTTGGGGCATTATAACTATTTGACAAAGGGATGCCAATAGCTTTCGAATGTGGTCGATAGTCTCCTGACATTAGGAGGCACCAAGGCTATAGTGTCAATCGTGTGTTATACTCTGCCAGCAAGCAGGCCATAGATCAAATTGGGATTTTTTTTTTTTTTTCTTTCCAGGTATACATTTACCAGGCTGCCACTATTGCACTACATCTTCTTTGGTATGTAAAAGTGCAGCATGAGAAGTCTGCAGTAAAGCTTCAGAGATCATTTCTTTCCAGTGGTTTGCATACTGCTTTCTTTTTTTTTAATGTTTTTCTTTTTTTTATTTTTATTTATTTATTTATTTATTTATTTACTATGTGTATGAATGTACTGTCTGCATGTAGGTCTGTGCACCCGTGTCGTGCAATGCCACGGAGGTCAGAAGAGGGAGTCGGATTCCCCTGGAACTGGAGTTACAGACGGGTTCTCAGCCACCATGTGGGTGCTGGGGATCGAACCAGGGTCCTCTGCAAGAGCGGTGGGCGCCCTTAACCGCTAGGCCATCCCTCCAGCCCCTGCATAGTGCTTTCTGACCCCATGAAGATCAGCTGCTGTTTTGCAGTACAGGGTCTCAGTAGAATTTTTTTTTTTGCTCTTATCACACTATGTCTTCAGCAGTAGGGTGTTACTGTCCATTTCTTGTGTGCACCCAAAGTTACAGGATAATGGCCTTTGCTTTGAGGGCTTTTAAATCCTCCCTGGTCAACAACTCCTGGGAGGGCAGCCCAGACCTGGCACTGAAGCCTTTATCTACCAATGCTTTTTATTTAACTTTTAGGGCAAAATTGCATCATGGAAGGAGGAGGCCTATTCCTTCCCCCTCTGTTTTTGTCATTGTCAGTATAATCAGAGCAGCCTCTCGTTTCCCAGACCCGAGTCCAGTTTTATAGTTTTCCAGAAGGAAGGAGTTGTAAACAGGTATCCAGCTGAAGGGGCTTACCACACTCTTTCAGACTGTCTCCCTCTGGACTGCTGGTTCAAGGAGGTAGAACCCAGCCTTTTCCTAAGCCAAATTATCTTGTTATATGGAAAAGAAATGTCAGAGTTATCACTTGTATAATACAGGGAAACATGGAGAACATTTGTGTCCATTTAATCTAATAGCTGTAACTGGGACTCCAGTAAAAAAGACCAAAAAAAAAAAGACCCAGGACTGTGCAGCAGAGTCCCAGGAGAGAAGAGAGGGGAGGGCTGCAGCGAGTATATTTGGCAAAATAATGGCTTAAAAGTTTCCCAAACACCCTGAAAGATACCAGCGTACTGATTTTAAGACTAAGACACTGGGCAAACCATGAATCAGGAATCTAAAGAAACCTGAGCCAAGACATGTCATATTTAAACTTCTAAAACTAAAGACAAGCCACAGAGAAAGGGCACACAGCAGGCATTGTTTGAAATACAAAAATACATGGGTATTGATACAGCTCAGAAGCAGGGCGCTTGTCTAGCATGTACAAAGCCCCAGGTTCTATCCCCAGCACTGGGGAAAACAAAATCAACAAAAAAAGACCAAACAATATACCATACAAACAGTATTCAGTAAAAAGTAAAACAAGTGTTTCCAGAATCTAAAGTCCAGTGCTGGCTGCTTTTATCAAAATACTGGGAGGTAGGAAACATAAGTTTTAGGCAGAATTGAGGAAGTGGGGAAGGCGTTGCTCTCAGCTTCCCCACAGCCAGGTTACACTTTACAGAAGAGACCAAGGCTAGGAAGTCTGCTGCAGCGTCGGCTGTGAGCGCCACATCAGACCTTCCTGTGAGTTCCACTATCAGAATCACAGCTTAACCCTTCCTGGACAGCTCCCACTTGGGAGCCTGCTCCTCCCTGGCAGCCAAGGAATTTACTGAACAATCTCAGGTCTTTGAGCAGCTGTTACACTATCAGAAAGAGTTACAGTGCCTTCCCTCCTTATCTGCAAGGAGGGTTCCCAAACCCCCATGCATATCTGAAAGTAGTAACAACCCCATATACCATTGTTTATTCCTGTATACTAGTCCTAACTATCATAAAGTTCAACTTAGAATAAAATAAAAGTTATAAGACCCCAGTAAGGACAGTGTGTGATTCCACCATGATACTCAAAATGGCATGCAATTTAAAACATAAGAATCAGCCGGGCGTGGTGGCGCACGCCTTTAGTCCTAGCACTTGGTAGGCAGAGGCAGGTGGATCTTTGTGAGTTCAAGGCCAGCCTGGTCTACAGAGTGAGTTCCAGGACAGCTGGGGCTACAGGGAGACTCTGTCTAGAAAAAGACAAAAAAATAAATAAATAAATAAAAATAAAACATAAGAATCATTTATTTCTGTGATTTTCCATTTAATATTTTCAGACTACAGTTAATTGTGGCTAACTGAAATTGCACCAAGTGAAAGCCCAGGTAAGTGGAGAACTACAATACAATAGCTGATAAAGAAGAAAGAAAACACTAAAGACAAAAAGAGTGAGCCTTAAAATCCTAAATGTGCGCGCTAACTACAGACTTAAATTACACAAAACTTTGGACAGTTAAAAAGAAAGTAGACTGATCCGCTATCTACTATGAAGACCTTGACACCTGCATATCAGCAAATGACAGGACTATTAGACACGACCAGCAGTAACTCAATGGCAGCAGACTCCACCTGCCTACTTAAGAGCAGAACACTCATTCTCCGTGCCTGTTGATGGAACCTGAGTCCACATTGCTCACATTCTACAGAAGCCCAGGGGACAGAGGTTGGTGGAAAGAAACAGGTTTATTGGGATTTAATGGGACGCAAGGGTACAGTACAGATTGGCAACAGGTAGAAAAGCCCCAGGCTCAGTGAGGGTGTTCCTTCTCCTAGTCCTGAAAGTCCATCTGGATCTTGATGTCTTATGTGAGGATCTGCACTGTCTTCTCAGATAAACCAACTCTCATGAACATGGAGAGAGGGGGAGGTACCACTGAGGGGGATGGATGTTAGCAGCCAAAGGACTGGGAAGAAAACTAAATTCTGCAATCACCACTCACATTCCAATTCTCCCAAATAACCAGTTTTATCTGCTCATTCTGGATGCTGCCCTACACCTCCACACTTACTATACGAACATGGCTCCCACATTTACTGTCCACGCTTACTGTATAAACATGGCTCCCACCTGTTCTGTTACATCCCACTGCCAGCCTTCCTTTCATCCATGGGAACTGCAGTGGACCTGAACCTCCTTGCAGCTGGTTTTGAGCTGGAAGGAGACCTTCTTCTCAGCCAGAAGGGGCCAGGAGGAATGGAAAGAGACAGGAAGGGAGGGGAAGGGAGCAAAAAGCTTTTTGGGTTTTGGTTTTTTTTTTTGAGACAGGGTTTCCCTGAAGCCCCAGGTGGCCTGGAACCCACTATACAGACCAGGCTGGCCTTGAACTCAGAGTTCTGCCTGCCTCTGCTGGGATTAAAGGCGAGTACCACCACAGCCAGATAAGCTGTTTTAAAAGACCCAGTTATATTCCTACTGAATATTCACCAAAATAAACTGTATTCTAGGTACCAGCTTCTGAAACTATAGGTCTTGACCCCTCAGGGGGCTACATGACTGAATGTGGGAGGGGAAAAAATTCTGCAACAGTAAAAGGTTTCTAAATACACAACAACCAAAAATCAACTCAAATCATATTATGAACCCAGAGTGTCTTTGCAGCACTCACCCATGTTGTGTGGTCTTGGTTCTAACACACAGCATATGTACCATTGTGTCCATCACAGCACACGATGCCAACAAATACTGCCTGAAACCACTGGGCTTAGTAGATTCAAGGCCATTCAATGTCCTGATGTCCTGAACAGCAATGTGCTTTTACTGTTGGCTTAATAGAGAAAACTATCTTCCTGTCATCTTTCCTCAGAATATAAGTATGAAATTCATAGAATCTTTGGATTGGATTGTATCAGAATGCTTACTTGGAGGGGGGAGGTTTGAGACAGAACCTCACACAGCCTAGGTTGGCCTTCAATTTGCTACATCGTCAAGGAGGATTTGGGACTCCTGACCCTCCTGCTCCCACTTTCCAAGTGCTGTAATTACTGGGAAATGCCACCATGCCCAGTTTTACAGGTTACTGGAAATCAAACCCAGGGTTTTCTTCATGCTTTGCAGGCACTCTAGCAACTGAACTAACTACACACCTAGTCCTTGAATGTTTGCTCTTCAAATTTGTTAAATTAGCCAGGCATGGTGGTGCACACCTTTAATCCCAAGCCATTTAGAAAGCAGACGCAGACAGACTTCTGTAAGTTCAAGGCCAGCCTGGTCTATGTAGTAAATTCCAGGCCAGCTGAGGCTACAGGGAGACTCTGTCTCATAATACCAAAAAGTAAAAAGATCCTCATAAATATATGGGAGTTATATTTTGCTCAATAACCATGAGTGCTAAGATCTCAATGCTTGTGTCTGTGTTGTGGTATGATAAAGTAAGGACTTTCATAGACAATCAGGTGACCAGAGCTCTGACTAGTACACGGGATTAGCAACCTGATAAAGAGATCTTGAGAAGACCATCTGTCCCTTTTGCCATGGGAGGCCATACAGAAGACACTGTATATGAACCAGGACCCCAGGCTCACCTTGAACTTCCAAGCCCCTAAAACTGTGAGCAACAAATTTCTGTCATTTATAAATTACCCAGGCTACAGTATTTTTAACAGCAACCCAAATGGAGTAGACACTAGGTTAAAGAGGAAGCATCAATGTTGGGTGTGGGCCTTTAATCCCAGCACTTGGGAGAGAGGTAGGTGGATCTCTGTGAGTTCAAGGACAGCCTGGTCTACATAGTGAGTTCTAGGACAGCTGGGGCTACAGGGAGACAATTTCAAAAAGACAAGAGGACACATCAAAGGAAATTTTTCCTAAATACACAGAAGATAAAAATAAAAACATAAGGGTCTGGAGAGAGGGCTCAGCAGTTAAGAGCATTGGCTGCTCTTGCAGAGGACCCGGCACCCATATGGTAGCTAACAACCATTTGTAACTCCAGTTCCAGGGAATCCAACCCAAGGGGCATTGCATAACATACATGCAGGGAATACACTCATATACATAAATTTTTTTTTTTTGTCTTTTCGAAACAGGGTCTCCCTGTAGCCCCAGCAGTCCTGGGACTCACTCTGTAGACCAGGCTGGCCTTGAACTCACAAAGATCCACCTGCCTCTGCCTCCCAAGTGCTAGGATTAAAGGCGTGTGCCACCACACCTGGCCTAATTTTTTTTTTTAGGGGCTGGAGAAATGGCTCAGCGGTTAAGAGGGCCAACTGCTCTTGCAGAGGACCCGGGTTGACTCCCAGCACCCACATGATGGCTAAGAACCATCTTTAACTCCAGTTCCAGGGGAATCCGTCGCCCTCTTCTGACCTCCGAAGCACTGCACGACACGGGTGCACCAACCTACATGCAGACAGTACACTCATACACATAAAAAATAATTAAAATTTTTTTTAGTATTTTTTAAAAGAAGCTACCATTGGCAAACAGTAAAGACACTCAAGACCTCTGTAGTATGTCTTACAACTAAGTACAGTTAATATATAACTACATCGAAATAATTTAATTTTCTTAAATTGCCCAAGATTTTAAAAGCTATCTCATGAGAAAAAATTCAAATAGACAGGTTTATTTTTAAAAGTTCCTCATCATTAGTCATCAGGGAAATGCATAGCAAACCACACAATACACCCACTTGACTGCTAAAATACAAAGATTAACAAGTGCTGACAAGAAGGCAGAGCAGCTGGAGCACGCATACAGTGCTCATGAGAGTTACCACCTTGGCCACCCTGGAAAACGACAGGGTACTCTTTGATCAGTTAGGCAAACATTTATCTCATAGCCTACTAATCCTACACCTATTTCAGATAAATAAAGTATCTATCTGCACAAATGAATGTTCATATCAAGTTTATTCATAATAGCCCCAAACCAGAACACCATTTATCACCAGATGAATGTGGCTAGCCATACACTCATGGATGAACTGCAGAGTACAGGAAGCAGGATGCAGGTCCTTGTTGTGTTACATAGGAAACACCAAAAAGACAGGAAGCAGGTCAGGGAAGCCTTGGACAGGACTCACAGGACCTCCAGGAGCAACACCACCCTCTCTCCATGTGGCCATGGGCACCGCAGTGTGCCTTTCCTTTAAATTCATCTAACTAGATACTTCAATGTTTCTTTTTTTTGTAATGTTTCTTATTGTATTAAATTAACCTTCAGTAAAGACGGTTTTCTCTGTGCCGTGACAGACACTGACACACTTAGATTTCCAATTTCTTCCCTCCTCAGAAACCTTTGACCCTTTCCAATTAGTGCAGAACAGACCTTTATGAGGGTTCATTGAGTTATCAGTCACTGAAGACATCCTATTATCTGGAACTGAACCCTTTGTCCCCTTTGTCCAATCTGATCTCAGCTTCAACTGCCACTAGCCTAAGCTAGTGCCTGAGAACAACACACCCACACCTATCTCCATTCCTCTTCCCTGCTCTTGCCTGGACCACATACTTCCTTTGTGTAGAGCATTCCAGACCCTCTCAACATCTCAACATGGCTAATCTACTCTGCGCCCAACACTTAGCTGCCGCACCATGCTATAGCCAGACACCCTCCCCTGGGGGCTACCCACACCTAAGCCACAGCCCCTCAAACCCATGCACTTGTTCTCTTTGAGACAGGGTCTCTCCCTGGCCTGCAACTTAGGAGCAGGCTAGGCTGACTGGTGAGCCAGCTCCAGGATCTACCTGTCTCTATCTCCCCAGTTTGGGATTACTGCAGTTTAATTTTTAAAAGTTACACTTGTGTGTGTGTGTGTGTGTGTGTGTGTGTGTGTGTACACATAAATGCTACAGTGCATGTGTACAGGTCGGAGGATAGCTTTTAGCATTCAGTTCTCTCTTTCCACCACATAGGTCCCAGGAATCAAAGTTATGATTGGCAGTGAGAGCCAGCTCATCAGCCCTAACCTGAACTTCCTTTATGCGAGTTCTGGGATTCCAAGGCAGGTCTTCCCGTTTGCTTGGCAAGCACTTTACTGACTGTGCTGTCTCCCAGCCCTAAAGATCTTCAACCATTCTGTTCTATGTCCACTATGGCTACCCATATTTTATGGGGATTTTGATCAACAAAGCAATGGGTGCCACGTAACTTTTCCCTTTATTAATTTTTACAAATGCAAAAAAAAAAAACAAAACAAAAACCACGCATTCAGTAACCACTAGATGAATGTACTCCTGGCTCCATCCCACCATCCTGAAATAAGATGAAAACAGAGTCCAGCATGGGGGCACAGACCTTTAATCCCCATGCAAGAAAGAGGCAGGTACATCTCTGTGAGTCTAAAGTCAGCCAGGTGTATATGTGACTTCAAGGCCAGCCAACCCTACATAGGGAGACCCTGTCCAAATTAAAGGGGAGGGCTAGAGAGATGGCTCAGTGATTAAGAGCACTGGTGGAATGGGCGGGAACACGGGTCTAGATTTGTTAAAAAAATAAAAATAAATTTATGTAGAAAAAAAAAGAAAAGATAAAATATCTTGGGTAAACCTGACCAAAGACAAAAAAACAAAACAAACAAAAAACAAAAGAGGCACTGGCTGCTGATCAGCGACACCAGGTTTCATTCCCACAACCACATGGCGGCTAAAAACCTTCCATAACTCTACTTCAAAGGGGACCCAACACCCGCTTCCTGGAACTCAGAGATCTGCCCTGCCTCAGCCTCAGAGAGAGCTATGGATTAAGGGCGTGCCAGGCTGGGGAAAATGGATTTCATTCTCTTAATATTCATGGCATTAGGAAGGAGGAGACAGGGTATAGAACTATACAACTCTAAAAAAAATTTCTCCAAATCCAACCACCAGAACATAACTACAAAAACACCTTCCTATTTCTCAAGTGACAAGCACCTGAGCCCTCTGCACGTGGCCACAGTGATACATGTGTGAGCCAGGACCCCAAGCCTCACAGACATTCTCAGGACACTGGAGGAATCACCATGCAGCCACTGCCGGCCAACAGTTTCTACAGTGTCCAGTTCTACTTAGCGTTCATCAATAAACACCTGAGGCTGCTAAACCCTGCCACCCAGAAACACCCAATTTCACTTCCCAGGAAAATAAGACTGCTTAAAAACACAATCTAAACTCATGAACCAATCCTGGACAAATGACCACCTACAGCAACTTGGCGACATGCTTCTGAACTGGACCCAGGCAGCCAACTGTTCCAGGGAGACCCAGCCCAGTCCAGGAAGAGAAAGGTGCAGTGAACAATTCCACCCAGCTTCGAAGCCAGGAATGCTGCTCCCAGTAGTGATCTCCTGACTAAATGCTACTAACAATACCGTGACCCCTGGAGTTAGGAAAGAAGATCTGCCTCTAACACCAGCTAGGCAAGGCAGAGTTTAAAAGCACTCAGTTGCCAGCAGAGGCTCTAGCACAGATTTCCTAGGATTGGGGCTGCACAGGCCTCAGGTCCTCATGACTTGCATCTTCAATAATGCTTTTTCCTGTTTTTTTTTTTTTTTTTAATTTTAATTTATTTCGGTAGTTGTGTATGAATGTACTTGTCTACATGTAGTTTTGTGCACAACCCGTGCGTGCAGAATTTGCCAGCGGATGTCAGAAGAAGGAGTGTCATAGTTTCACCCTTGAACTAATAGTTCGTCGTCCTTTGATTTGGAGTTTTCAGATGTGTCTACGGGGCTGGAAACAGTGGAACTCTAGGTGGAAAAAAGAGAAGGAGGGGGGAGGAGGGGGAAAAAAGAAGCGCGTAGAAAGAGAGAAGGGAATACAGGGGGGGACATTAATAGTGATGTGAGGGGGAAAAAAGTTAAGGGTGAACGGTGGAGCATGCGTGCCCTGGCGCTTAAAGGTGTCCCAAATGGCATCTAGCAAGCTGAAGTCAGTCACTTCGTGCAGACGCGTAGCCCCGAGGGTCTTCGAGATACAAAAACAAGAGGCCATGCCCTGAAAAAGAGGAAAACAACGGTCAATGGTAGCTTTTTCAACTCGCATGACTTTAATTTGTGAACGTTACGATACTGAGTCACGACCGTGAATCGATTACAGATCAGCAAGCGCGTGCATACTAGGACCAGGGCGAGGCGTAGCACATGTCACGTCATCAGTCACTAACCCCGAGATTAGTACACTAGGACTGCAATTACACATCATAACACAGCCCAACCTGTTTCCAGTAAGGTGAGAATGCTGAGCGCCAGGTGAGACCCAGGATTCAGGACAGCTCAGCTCCAGGGCAAAAGGACAAGCCGGTTTCCGCTTGGCCACACAGCAATCTCCTTGCAGATAGCTGAGAGCCTTCTCATCCTGTCCCTGTTTTTCCACTGTCCTTGAGAGATAAAAGCTGGCATTCCCCACACTATCCCCTGAAACCCAAGGCTAAATATGCCTTTCACTAAGGACTCAGATAAAACACAAATGAACTAGAAGCAAAAGGCAAGGCGGCTGCAGCCCAGCACTCTACTGTAAATTAACATCTAAGCCCCTTCCACCTCTGTACAGATACTTGGCTCAGGCTCTACCACAAATCGGAACAGCTTTCGTAGCTGCCCTATCTCAGAGCTCAGAAGCAATGCTCGCCAAGTTGCAGCCAAGCAGACTCCTCTCCTGTTTGCAGCCATGTTTAAGTGAACAATCTTCAGCATGCCTAGTAAGTTACTCCTAAAAAATAGAAGACTGTCAATGTAATGCAAGAGTGCGCAAAAGAACCTAAAAATTCAAAGTACAGGACAGCCCACCAATGTCGGCTGTGGCCTGAGACTGATTGGAACTGGAAAACTTTCTGCATAAGGCGGAAGCACCCCCCCCCCCCCGCCCACCCAACACCCCCCCACACCCCCCCCCGACACCCCCCCACCCCCGCCACCCCCCCCCCCCCCCCGCCCACCCCCCCCCACACCCCCCCCACAGCCCACCCCACCCCCCACGCCCCCGCCGCCCCCCCCCCGCCCACCCCCCCCCCCCCCCCCCGCCCACCCACCCCAACCCCAGCCCCCCCACCACCCCCCCACCACCCCCCCCCCCCCACCCCACCCCCCCCCCACCCCCCCTACCCACCCCCCCCCCCCCCCCCCCCCCCCCCCCCGCCCCCCCACCCCGCCCCACCCCCAAAACCCCCCACCCACCACCCCACCCCCCCCCAACCCACGCCCCCCCCCCCCGCAACACACCCCCCCCCCCCCCCCCACACCACCCCCCCCCCCCCCCCAACCCCCCCCCCCCCCCCCACCACCCACCGACAACACCCCGACCCACCACCCCCCCCCTCCCCCCCCCCACCCCAACCCGCCCCCCCCACCACCCCCACCCACCCCCCCCCACAACCCCCCCCCACCCCCGCCACGCCGCCCCCCCCCCCCAACCCCACCCCACCCCCCCCCCACTCTCCCCCCCCCCCCCCACCCCCCCCCCCAACCCCCCACCCCCCACCACAACCCCCCCCCCCCCCCCCCCCCCCCCCCCCCCCCCACCCCCCCGGCCCCACCCCCCCCCCCACACCCACCCCCCCCCCCCCCCCCCCCACCCCCACCCCAACCCCCCCCACCCCCCACCCCCAGCCCCCCCCCCCCCCCACCGACACCCCCCCCCACCCCCCCCCCCCCCACCAAACCCCCCCCCAAAACCACGCCCCCCCCCCCCAACCCACCACCCCCCCCCCCCACCCCCCAGACCCCCCCCCCCGCCCCCCCCACACCCCCAAACCCCCCCCCCCCCCACCCCACACACACCCCCCCCCACAACCCCCCACCCCCACACCCCCCCCCCACCCCAACCCCCCCCACCCCCCCACCCCCCACCACCCACCCGCCCGCCCCCCCACCCCCCACCCCCCCCCCCCCCCCCCACCCCCCCCCCCCCCCCCCCCCCACAACACCCCCCCCCCCCCCCCCCCACCCCCCCCCCCCCCCCGCCACCAAACCCCCACCCCCCCACCCCCCCCCCCCACGCACCCCCCCCCCCCCCCCCACACCCCCCCCCCCCGCCACCCCCCACACCCCAACCCCCCCCCCAACCCCCCTCAAACCCCCCCCACCCACCCCCCCCCCCAACCCCCCCCCACCCACCCCCCCCCACCCCAACCCCAACCCCCCCCACACCCGCACCCCACCCCAACACCCCACCACCCCCCACATGAGCCCCCCCAACCCCCCCCGCCCACCCCACACCCCCCCCCCCCCCCACACCCCCCCCCCCCCCGCCCTCCCCCAACCCCCCCCGAGCCGAACCCTCCCACCCCCACACCCCACCCGCCCCCCCCAACCCACCCCACCCACCCCCCCCCCCCCAGCCCCCCCCCCCCACCCCCCCCCCCCCCCACAACCCCCCCCCACCACCCACAGACCAACCCCCCCCCACACCGCCCCCCCCCCCCCACCACCCCCCCCCCACCCCCCACCAACCCCCCCCCCCCCCCCCCCCCCCCCCCCCCCAACCCCCCCCCCCACCCCCCCCCCCCCCCCACCACCTCCCCCACCCCCCCACAACCCCCCCCGCCCCCCCCCCCCCCCCCCCCACCCCCCCCCCCACCACACCCCCCACCCCCCACACCCCGCCCAATTTAGGCTCTGGGGCCTGCACTCACTACAAACGGCAGCCTGGTGCCAGGGACATCCCCAGAGGCAAGTGACAAAGAAGTCTCCAGAAGCCAACGTTCACCACTCTCTCATTCCCTTTCATACAGAAGGAAAACTGGTTTCACTTCTGACCTACCCAGTAAGCACATACCATAAAATATGGAAGACACTTTCCCCATGAACAGCCCTGCCACCGAAGCTATCACCAAAGCATCCAGACTGAGAACACCATGATCAGTGCACAGCAGTCTGAGCTGGAGAGGTGCATGGAGGTTCTCAGACAAAGATTTGCCCTGGTTGGGACTGGAGAGATCTCAAGAGGGGAAGAGCACAGGGTGATCTTACAGAGGACATGAACTTGGTTCCCAGGCAAAACAGTCACACACAAAATATGCAAGGTGTAGTGGCGTACTCCTGGGAGGCAAAGGCAAATGTAGGCAGGACCCTGTGAGTTTTGAGGCAGCCTGGGTCTACATAGCAAGTTTCGCAGGCCTGCAGGGACTACATAGTGAGACCCTGCTCAAATAAAATAAGGTGGGTGTGATGGCACACACATGTAATCTCAGCTTCTTGGGAGGCAGAGGCAGGAGGAGCTCTGTGAATTCAAGACCAGCCTGGTCTACAGAGTTAAGTTCCAGGACGTAGAGCGACGGGAGACCCTGTCCAAAAATGCGCAAGGGAGGAAGGGAGGAGGGGAGGGAGGGGAGGGGGGAGGGAGGGGGAGGGGAGGGAGGAGGGAAGGGGAGGATTGGAGGGGAGGGAGGGGGAGGGGGGAGGGAGGGGGAGGGAGGGTGGAGTTATGTTGGGCATAAATTACTCTTTTTAACCTATTCCCCCCTGTATTTCATAAAGCTTTTACGGGATTGCAGGTAGCTTTTCGTCCTATTCCTCTTTTCACCCACCTCACAACCCAGATTCCTAGAAGATGCAACGCCATGCTGATAGCAGTGAAGTCATACCAAGTTCTAAAACCTACCAGCACAACATGAAATTTCTCTAGCTTAGCCAGCTTTTTCATCTAAATTGGCATCCCCCCCCCCCGCCACGCCAATTTTTCCATTTTTAAGATTTTACAATTTTTGAAAAAAGTAAATCTGGCTCCCCTTCTGAAGTGTATAAGAATGAAAACCTCCTGCCGAATGCTTTGAAGGAAAACAGCCCTCCCAGCACCCACATGGTGTACAATCTGCTAGCAGAGGCCTGATCTCCAACTGCGGGGTCACCAAGGGTTGGACCCCACACTGGTCTTCAATTCTGCTCTTCCTCCCTCTTCGAATGCCACTCTGTGTTTTTTTTCCTTTTGGTCTTTTTTGAGACAGGGTCTCCCTTTGATCTCAGCTGGCCTGGAGCTTGGCGCTGTAAGACCAGGCTGGCCTGGAAACCCACAGAAATGTGCCTGCATCTGCCGTCCCAGTGCTGAGATTAAAGGCGCTCCCCCACTCCCACGAATGCCCACTCTTAATAAGTCCAAAACCTTAGAGCCCCATCAACAGCAGAGCTTCGGTCCATAACCGATGAGACAAGAGGAGCAATCTGGTTCTGCAACAAAGCCAGAGTAAGCCTGTGTCAACATGGAGAGAAAAATGAATGTCTACATACTGCAAATCCCAACCTGAATGTTAAGGCTAAACAGGACTCAACAAACACTCTACTCTGCTAAAGACACTAGAAAGTAAATAATGGAAGCATAGTTTTAGGTGTTTGAGTCCAACATGTATCAGCAGAGCCTGGGCTAGTTCAGCATGGACAACCTGAAAACACATACAAGAAGGCAAGGGAGGCACAACAGCAAGAGTACTTGCCTAGCGAGGCCCTGGTCCCATCCCCGCACAAGGGGGAAAAAGACAAATGCAGGGGCGAAAGCTCTTCATAAAGCGTAGGAGCTATGCCCAAGAATGCACCGTGTTTAACAGCAAAAAATCTGGAAATGAGCCAGTACAGTGAGATGATATGCAGCAGACGGGTCAGGGTGAAATACTGCATAGCAGACAAAAGAACACTAGGGGTTAGGATGGAGGAGGAGAAACCAAAGTGTAATATAAATAGACAGACAAAAAGAAGACAAGAAAGGAAAAAAAGAATTAAAGCCTCGAAACAGCACAAAGCTGGTATGGGGGTCATAGGCCCTTTAGTCCCAGCCACTCAGGAGGCAGAGGCAGACGGGTCTCTGAGATCAAGGCTAGCCGGTTCTACATAGTGAGTTGCAGGGATGCTGGGGCTAAAGGAGACCCTGTCTCAAAAAAAAAAACAACTAGAGACTGGAGAAATGGCTCAGTGTCAAGAGCACCGGCTCCTCTTAAGAGGACTGGGATTCAAGTCTCAGCACCCACACGGCAGCGAACAATCATCTGTACTCCAGTTCCCCAGGAGGATCCCTGCCCTCTTCTAACCTCCAAGAGCATTGCATGACAACAGGTAACACCACATACATACAGGCAATACCCACATACAAATAAGAATAAATAATTTAAATAAATAAAAAAGAAAGCAAAAGAAAGGGTAAAAGCATGCAAACTAAAACAAATGCTTCATGAGGGAGCATATACAGTTTGAAATACAAAGGCACAACAATGACACATAAGTGTGTGGCAGTGGGGTAAGGACAGCAAGAGACTGATGGCCAGGCATTCACTGTCCACTCTAGTGTCAATAAGTGTTTGATACAGTTTTTATCAATTGCAATCTTAGGTCAGGCAAAGCCAAGTACACAACAGCGTTTCTCCATCATACCACAAACCAGAAGTGCAACAGAAACGGTGACCAAGGGCTACAGAACTGGAAATTGTAGAATTATTACCTCACAGCTACATTTACAGCACAGCATTGAGTTTAAAATAAAGCAGTGTATTTAATCTCTGAGACTCACAAAACATGTCTGTCCTTATGACTAACTGCAGGCCTGCTGAGGCACAGGCCACTGTCACACAAGAACACCTGCTCAGCAAGTTCTCAAAACTGGGTCAGTAACCTTTTTTTTTTTGGTCTTTTTGAACAGGGTCTCCTGTAGCCCCAAGCTAGCCTAGAATTCACAGAAGGTAGACCAGCTGCCTTGAACTCAAAGAAGATCTTGCCTGCCTCTGCCTCCCTGAGGTGCCTGGGGATTAAAGGCGTGGTCCACCACACATGGCCACTAACCTTTTTTATATCTGCATCTCAGTCTGCTGGCAACATTTTCATCAGAACAAAGGCAATTTATGTCCAAATTAAGGGGGATTCACTAGCATTTAACCCCTAGTTTTGAACCTGAAATAAACTACTTGACAATACAAAGAGCCTCTGAGTTGATCCTCACCAGCATCTGGGTCTGCAAAGTTCCCAGAGCATGAAACAAAAGCATAATCCACTAAGCATATTAGACCTTATAAATGGGACTCCATCACAAGGTTACCTTGTTCTTGACAACAGGAATTAACCAAAGGGGATCATACTGGACTTTGCACAATCTGTGTGACACCAAATTCACCTACTTGGGGCATTCAATAGCTCTTGTTCATAAGCCATAAAGATTCATAAACCAGGACGGCTGGGACTCTAGGGTTGTCTCTTGGATGCAAGCGTCAAACCATTGAGCCTTAAGGCCACTCCCTCTGGAGTCGGCCCCGTCCTGCACCAGGCGGCCACCTCCATCCCACCGGAGAGCACTGCTGGTCTGCGAGCGCAGTCCCGTGCCAGGCTGACCACGGGCGACCTCCGCGCCCGCTCACCTGGCCCGCAGCCAGGACAGCAATACATGAACAGACAGCGAGAGACAGCGCGCCGGTCACCGGCCTGGTTTGGTCCGGTCCTCTGGCAGGGTTCCCAGCCGTGGGTCGTCTCCACTGGCCGCCCTCCGCCCCGGGCTCCGATCTCTCTAGACCTGGAGTGACATCCTCTGGTCCTATATCTGGTCCATTATCCTCCGCCCTCTCCACCCCCGGTGTCCTCATCCCCTGGCCCCGTCCACACCCGGGTTCTCATCCCCCGGCCGCGTCCACACCGGTGTTCTCATCCCCCGGCCCCGTCCGCACCCGGGTTGTGTTCTCAACCCCCGGCCCCGTCCACACCCGGGTTCTCATCCTCCAGTCCCGTCCGCACCCGGGTTGTGTTCTCATCCCCCGGCCCCGTCCACACCCGGGTTCTCATCCTCCCGTCCCGTCCGCACCCGGGTTGTGTTCTCAGCCCCCGGCCCCGTCCACACCCGGGTTTTCGTCCCCCAGCCCCGTCCACACCCGGGTTCTCAGCCCCTGGCCCCGGCCCCCGCCGCGTCCGCCTACCTAGGCCGTAGGCCTTCGCGCAGATCCACTGCAGGTTGGCGGCGATCTTGGCCCGCGCCGCGTCGTAGCGGTCCAGCGGCACCAGGTCGGCGCCCTCCGGTGGGCCTCCAGCCTCCTCAGCCTTCGGCCGCGGCGTGCCCGCCGGCGTCCACCATCTGCAAACAAAGGCCGCGCCGGCCGGGCCGCAACAAAGACGCCGCCGCCCTCGCGCGCCGGCCCGCCGGGGCACACGGCCCTCGCCTCAGTGCCGCCGCCGCCGCCCGGGTTGTTGCTGCATGCTGCGGGCGCCGAGCCTAGGCCGAGAAGGCGCCGAGCCGGCCGGGGAGGCGGCGGCGGGCGGGAGCGGTCCGGGGTGGGGGGGGCCGGGGGCGGCGGCGACGGAGGCGCGTGCGCAGCCCCGGAGCAGCGGCTGCTGAGGCGGCGGCCAACGGGTGGGAGCTAACGCGCTGCCGCCTTGTCACGCAGGCGCACTTAGCACGGCCCGCAGCCCCACCCTTCGCGGCAGGCTCTGTGGGTACCGCGGTCGATCCGCGTTCGCCCCGCCCCGGGCGCAGAGCACACGCCCTCGGCCACGCCCCGGTCCTTAGAGGCCGCTAGACACGCCCCTTTATCCAACCCACTCCCCGCCCCCTTCCGGTCCGCCCTAGCTCCACCCCCCTCCGCAGGCGCCGTAGACACGCCCTCAGGTCAGTCCGAGACTTTCTTCAGCAGGTGAGGACACACCCTAGGCCCGGCCCTGACTCTCGTCCTTGAAGGTGCAGTAGACACGCCACTCCGCTCCAGCTCCGCCCCTCCCGCAGGTGAGGTGGGCTGGTCCCTTAGTCCCACCCACTCCCCCACCTACTTCCGTACGTGCAGTAGGCACGCCCTCGCGTCCACCCAGGACCCTTCCGACGCAGTGGACACGCCCCTCCGTCCAGCTCCGCCTCTTTCCAAGGAACAGTTAGACCCGCCCTCGACCCTGCCCCCTGGTCGCGTCATTCGCATGCGCAGAAACTCTCCTGCCGCTGTGCTGTAGACCCCGTCTCGGAGGTCGTTGCCACAGGATCTCAGCTCCCTGAGACCCTGCGGCGCCCAGTGTCTCCGAGGGTCGGCATGCCTTTGCGCCTGTGGANGCATTGGTCTTTCATCTTCCACATTCAGGGGCCAGAAGTCTGTCTTGCGAAAGAGCTTTTTGTGTTTTGTCGCTGTTGTTTCGAGACAGGCTCTTTCTATGTAATCCTGGTTGACCTCAAACTCCCGGTCTTTCTGCCTCCTAAGTGCTAGGTTTACAAGCATGAGCCACCATGCTGAGCTGTTATGGGGCTTTGAAGTCTCAGTCTGTTTTAATTATTTTATTTTATCTCTGGATTGAAAACTCAGAGACCCCATTTAAGCTCTTTCTTGAGGTAAAAATATTTAAGATACAGTTTCAAATATGTGCTATAATTTTAGTTTTATACTTTGCTGTTAAGCTGGATGTTAGGATATGAATAATTGCCATCTATAAAGCCAGATGTCAATTATTTGTGGTTTGCCTTCCTCGTGATGCTCAGCTATTTCTGTACAAATGTCTTTGCAATGAGGAGCTAAACTTATGAAAGAAACTGTCTTTTGCTCCTTTGAATCTGGATCTAGGATACTGCTGTATCTTCAGTTAAGAAATACTCGCTGATCTGAGTTATTTCCATAACTCAGATTATCCCAAGGCTGGGATAGCTCAGCCCAGAATTGCAGTAGAAAGATCTCTGGAAAATAAGTTGCTCTCCAAGTTGACTGCTGTGTTACCTTTTGTGCTCTGCCTTCATAAAACTTCATAATCCTCCCCCTCTGTTGTATTTCTGTCCTACCATCAGATCACTTTGAACTCAGTTGCATGTATATTTGTGTTTCCTTGTGTCATCACTGCATCCCATTCTGGGTTTGGGTTTGGGTCTTTTGTTTTATGGTGCCACAGTGCAGGGAGTTTAACCCAGGACCCCAGATGAGCTAAGCACAGGCTCTACCACTGAGCTATTGCCTCAGCCTACCCGATCTCTTCTGATGGGGATGCTTTCTTGATGACACCAGAAGGTGTCAACAGAAGGTTGCACATCTCTCAGTGACAAAAATGTAATACTGATTCTTTAAGCTTTCTTTTTCTTTTTTTTTTAATTTTATTTATTTCGGTATGTGTATGAATGTACTGTCTGCATGCAGGTGTGTGCACCCGTGTCGTGCAATGCCGCGGAGGTCAGAAGAGGGTGTCAGATTCCCCTGGAACTAGAGTTCTCCTGGAATTGGAGTTTCAGATGGTTCTCGGCCGCCATGTGGGTGCTGGGGATCGAACCCGGGTCCTCTGCAAGAGAAGTCAGCACTCTTAACCGCTAGGCCATCTCTCCAGCCCTTCAATATGCTTTTCAAATCCATAGTTTGAAGGGCTCTGATACCAGAGGGAGGACAGGAGAGCAGGATGGAGGACAGGGAGCAGCATTCCCTGCCAGCAGCCTAACCCCAGAGCCAGGCTGCAAGCCCTCTCCAGCCCAACCTGTTTCCAGTAAGGTGAGAATGCTGAGCGCCAGGTGAGACCCAGGATTCAGGACAGCTCAGCTCCAGGGCAAAAGGACAAGCCGGTTTCCGCTTGGCCACACAGCAATCTCCTTGCAGATAGCTGAGAGCCTTCTCATCCTGTCCCTGTTTTTCCACTGTCCTTGAGAGATAAAAGCTGGCATTCCCCACACTATCCCCTGAAACCCAAGGCTAAATATGCCTTTCACTAAGGACTCAGATAAAACACAAATGAACTAGAAGCAAAAGGCAAGGCGGCTGCAGCCCAGCACTCTACTGTAAATTAACATCTAAGCCCCTTCCACCTCTGTACAGTTTCTGCAGCTTTAACACAGAACACCCAACTCTACTAGCCACACTCTTGCAGCCAAGCAGACTCCTCTCCTGTTTGCAGCCATGTTTAAGTGAACAATCTTCAGCATGCCTAGTAAGTTACTCCTAAAAAATAGAAGACTGTCAATGTAATGCAAGAGTGCACAAAAGAACCTAAAAATTCAAAGTACAGGACAGCCCACCAATGTCGGCTGTGGCCTGAGACTGATTAGAACTGGAAAACGTTTCTGCATAAGGCAGAAGCCTGCCAGGGTAGGCTCTGGGGCCTGCACTCACTACAAACGGCAGCCTGGTGCCAGGGACATCCCCAGAGGCAAGTGACAAAGAAGTCTCCAGAAGCCACAGTTCTACCACTCTCTCAATTCCTTCACAGAAGGAAAACTGGTTTCACTTCTGACCTACCCAGTAAGCACATACCATAAAATATGGAAGACACTTTCCCCATGAACAGCCCTGCCACCGAAGCTATCACCAAAGCATCCAGACTGAGAACACCATGATCAGTGCACAGCAGTCTGAGCTGGAGAGGTGCATGGAGGTTCTCAGACAAAGATTTGCCCTGGTTGGGACTGGAGAGATGGCTCAGAGGTTAAGAGCACAGGGTGATCTTACAGAGGACATGAACTTGGTTCCCAGGCAAAACAGTCACACACATAAAATATGCCAGGTGTAGTGGCGTACTCCTTAGGAGGCAAAGGCAAATGTAGGCAGGACCCTGTGAGTTTTGAGGCCAGCCTGGTCTACATAGCAAGTTCCAGGCCTGCAGGGACTACATAGTGAGACCCTGCCTCAAAAATAAATAAGCTGGGTGTGATGGCACACACCTTTAATCTCAGCTCTTGGGAGGCAGAGGCAGGAGGATCTCTGTGAATTCAAGACCAGCCTGGTCTACAGAGTTAAGTTCCAGGACAGTTAGAGCTACAGGGAGACCCTGTCTCAAAAATGCAAGGGAGGAAGGGAGTAATTGGAGTGGAGGGGTAGGGGGCGTTATGTTGGGTAGGAAGTGGAGGTAGGAGTTAACTTTAGCATTAGTTCGTGGTTATATGCTTTTCATTTGTTTTTCTGTTGTCTTTTTTTTGTGCTGTTCAGTTTTTCTCCCCTCTCTTCTTTTGTCGCACAGTTCTCACCCCTGGATTTCAGTAAGAGCTTTAAGGGTGGCAGGGAGAGGTGAGTCTATGCATCTTGTCAAAACACCTCACAACCCAGATTCCTAGAAGATGCAACGCCATGCTGATAGCAGTGAAGTCATACCAAGTTCTAAAACCTACCAGCACAACATGAAATTTCTCTAGCTGAGCCAGCTTGGTCATCTAAATTGGCAGCCCCCCCCCAGCCCCAATTTTGCCAGTTTAGAGATTTACAATTTGAAAAAGTAAATCTGCTCCCCTTCTGAAGCTGGATATAGAATGGAAACCTCATGAAGAATGAATTGAAGGAAAACAGACCTCCCAGCACCCACATGGTGTACAATCTGCTAGCAGAGGCCTGATCTCCAACTGCGGGGTCACCAAGGGTTGGACCCCACACTGGTCTTCAATTCTGCTCTTCCTCCCATCTTCGAATGCCACTCTGTTTTTTTTCCTTTTGGTCTTTTTGACACAGGATCTCAGCTGGCCTGGAGCTTGCTCTGTAGACCAGGCTGGCCTGGAACCCACAGAAATGTGCCTGCCTCTGCCTCCCAGTGCTGAGATTAAAGGCACTCCCCCACTCCCACGAATGCCCACTCTTAATAAGTCCAAAACCTTAGAGCCCCATCAACAGCAGAGCTTCGGTCCATAACCGATGAGACAAGAGGAGCAATCTGGTTCTGCAACAAAGCCAGAGTAAGCCTGTGTCAACATGGAGAGAAAAATGAATGTCTACATACTGCAAATCCCAACCTGAATGTTAAGGCTAAACAGGACTCAACAAACACTCTACTCTGCTAAAGATACTAGAAAGTAAATAATGGAAGCATAGTTTTAGGTGTTTGAGTCCAACATGTATCAGCAGAGCCTGGGCTAGTTCAGCATGGACAACCTGAAAACACATACAAGAAGGCAAGGGAGGCACAACAGCAAGAGTACTTGCCTAGCGAGGCCCTGGTCCCATCCCCGCACAAGGGGGAAAAAGACAAATGCAGGGGCCAAAGCTCTTCATAAAGCGTAGGAGCTATGCCCAAGAATGCACCGTGTTTAACAGCAAAAAATCTGGAAATGAGCCAGTACAGTGAGATGATATGCAGCAGACGGGTCAGGGTGAAATACTGCATAGCAGACAAAAGAACACTAGGGGTTAGGATGGAGGAGGAGAAACCAAAGTGTAATATATAGAAAGAAAAAAGAAGAAAAGAAAGGAAGAAAAAGAATGAAAGCCTCAAAAACAGCACTAAAGCTGGGTATGGGGGCATAGGCCTTTAGTCCCAGCACTCAGGAGGCAGAGGCAGACGGGTCTCTGAGATCAAGGCTAGCCTGGTCTACATAGTGAGTTGCAGGGATGCTGGGGCTACAAGGAGACCCTGTCTCAAAAAAAAAAACAACTAGAGACTGGAGAAATGGCTCAGTGGTCAAGAGCACCGGCTCCTCTTACAGAGGACTGGGATTCAAGTCTCAGCACCCACACGGCAGCTAACAATCATCTGTAACTCCAGTTCCAGGAGGATCCGCTGCCCTCTTCTAACCTCCAAGAGCATTGCATGACACAGGTACACTCACATACATACAGGCAATACCCACATACAAATAAAAATAAATAGATTTAAATAAATAAAAAAGAAAGCACAAAGAAAGGGGTAAAAGCATGCAAAACTAAAACTAAATGCTATCAGTGAGTGAGCATATACAGTTGAAATACAAAGGCAAAACAATGACCAACATAAGGTGTGCAGTGGGTAGGACAGGCAAGAGACTGATGGCCAGGCATTCACTGTCCACTCTAGTGTCAATAAGTGTTTGATACAGTTTTTATCAATTGCAATCTTAGGTCAGGCAAAGCCAAGTACACAACAGCGTTTCTCCATCATACCACAAACCAGAAGTGCAACAGAAACGGTGACCAAGGGCTACAGAACTGAAAATTGTAGAATTATTACCTCACAGCTACATTTACAGCACAGCATTGAGTTTAAAATAAAGCAGTGTATTTAATCTCTGAGACTCACAAAACATGTCTGTCCTTATGACTAACTGCAGGCCTGCTGAGGCACAGGCCACTGTCACACAAGAACACCTGCTCAGCAAGTTCTCAAAACTGGTCAAGTAACCTTTTTTTTTTTTGGTCTTTTTGAGACAGGGTCTCCCTGTAGCCCCAGCTAGCCTAGAATTCACAATGTAGACCAGGCTGGCCTTGAACTCAAAGAGATCTGCCTGCCTCTGCCTCCTGAGTGCTGGGATTAAAGGCGTGGGCCACCACACCTGGCCACTAACCTTTTTTATATCTGCATCTCAGTCTGCTGGCAACATTTTCATCAGAACAAAGGCAATTTATGTCCAAATTAAGGGGGATTCACTAGCATTTAACCCCTAGTTTTGAACCTGAAATAAACTACTTGACAATACAAAGAGCCTCTGAGTTGATCCTCACCAGCATCTGGGTCTGCAAAGTTCCCAGAGCATGAAACAAGAGCATAATCCACTAAGCATATTAGACCTTATAAATGGGACTCCATCACAAGGTTACCTTGTTCTTGACAACAGGAATTAACCAAAGGGGATCATACTGGACTTTGCACAATCTGTGTGACACCAAATTCACCTACTTGGGGCATTCAATAGCTCTTGTTCATAAGCCATAAAGATTCATAAACCAGGACGGCTGGGACTCTAGGGTTGTCTCTTGGATGCAAGCGTCAAACCATTGAGCCTTAAGGCCACTCCCTCTGGAGTCGGCCCCGTCCTGCACCAGGCGGCCACCTCCATCCCACCGGAGAGCACTGCTGGTCTGCGAGCGCAGTCCCGTGCCAGGCTGACCACGGGCGACCTCCGCGCCCGCTCACCTGGCCCGCAGCCAGGACAGCAAGACATGAACAGACAGCGAGAGACAGCGCGCCGGTCACCGGCCTGGTTTGGTCCGGTCCTCTGGCAGGGTTCCCAGCCGTGGGTCGTCTCCACTGGCCGCCCTCCGCCCCGGGCTCCGATCTCTCTAGACCTGGAGTGACATCCTCTGGTCCTATATCTGGTCCATTATCCTCCGCCCTCTCCACCCCCGGTGTCCTCATCCCCTGGCCCCGTCCACACCCGGGTTCTCATCCCCCGGCCGCGTCCACACCGGTGTTCTCATCCCCCGGCCCCGTCCGCACCCGGGTTGTGTTCTCAACCCCCGGCCCCGTCCACACCCGGGTTCTCATCCTCCAGTCCCGTCCGCACCCGGGTTGTGTTCTCATCCCCCGGCCCCGTCCACACCCGGGTTCTCATCCCTCGGCCCCGTCCGGACCTGGGTTGTGTTCTCATTCCCCGACCCCGTCCACACCCGGGTTTTCGTCCCCCAGCCCCGTCCACACCCGGGTTCTCAGCCCCTGGCCCCGGCCCCCGCCGCGTCCGCCTACCTAGGCCGTAGGCCTTCGCGCAGATCCACTGCAGGTTGGCGGCGATCTTGGCCCGCGCCGCGTCGTAGCGGTCCAGCGGCACCAGGTCGGCGCCCTCCGGTGGGGCCTCCATCCTCCTCCAGCCTTCGGCCGCGGCGTGCCCGCCGGCGTCCACCATCTGCAAACAAAGGCCGCGCCGGCCGGGCCGCAACAAAGACGCCGCCGCCCTCGCGCGCCGGCCCGCCGGGGCACACGGCCCTCGCCTCAGTGCCGCCGCCGCCGCCCGGGTTGTTGCTGCATGCTGCGGGCGCCGAGCCTAGGCCGAGAAGGCGCCGAGCCGGCCGGGGAGGCGGCGGCGGGCGGGAGCGGGCCGGGGCGGGCGCGGGCCGGGGGCGGCGGCGACGGAGGCGCGTGCGCAGCCCCGGAGCAGCGGCTGCTGAGGCGGCGGCCAACGGGTGGGAGCTAACGCGCTGCCGCCTTGTCACGCAGGCGCACTTAGCACGGCCCGCAGCCCCACCCTTCGCGGCAGGCTCTGTGGGTACCGCGGTCGATCCGCGTTCGCCCCGCCCCGGGCGCAGAGCACACGCCCTCGGCCACGCCCCGGTCCTTAGAGGCCGCTAGACACGCCCCTTTATCCAACCCACTCCCCGCCCCCTTCCGGTCCGCCCTAGCTCCACCCCCCTCCGCAGGCGCCGTAGACACGCCCTCAGGTCAGTCCGAGACTTTCTTCAGCAGGTGAGGACACACCCTAGGCCCGGCCCTGACTCTCGTCCTTGAAGGTGCAGTAGACACGCCACTCCGCTCCAGCTCCGCCCCTCCCGCAGGTGAGGTGGGCTGGTCCCTTAGTCCCACCCACTCCCCCACCTACTTCCGTACGTGCAGTAGGCACGCCCTCGCGTCCACCCAGGACCCTTCCGACGCAGTGGACACGCCCCTCCGTCCAGCTCCGCCTCTTTCCAAGGAACAGTTAGACCCGCCCTCGACCCTGCCCCCTGGTCGCGTCATTCGCATGCGCAGAAACTCTCCTGCCGCTGTGCTGTAGACCCCGTCTCGGAGGTCGTTGCCACAGGATCTCAGCTCCCTGAGACCCTGCGGCGCCCAGTGTCTCCGAGGGTCGGCATGCCTTTGCGCCTGTGGACAGCGACCGCGAGACGCCAGGACCAGGCGAGCCGAGCCGCACGCATCGGGACGTCCCCGTAGAGCTCAGAGCCCAGGTTCGGGGTACGGAGTGCTTGGCTAGGAGCAAAGTATCAAGGCCCCGGCCGAAGACATGCCTGGAGAGCCCTGGGGAGCTGCAGGAAGCCAGCACCCCGGGCATGCTTCAGGGTGCTTAATCTAAGAAGCACTGGCTGAGTTTCCCTTCCCAGAAAGATGGCTGAACATGGAGTCGACCCGGCCCCGTCTCGCAGATGCTGTGGAGAAAGTGCATGCGGTCGCATCCAGAGGTGAATGAGGCTAGGCATGGAGGCCCATGCTTGTAATCCCAACCCTGGAGAGGTGGAGGCACGAGGATCTGGAGTTCAAAGCCAGCCTCAGCTACTTGAGACAGTGCCCTGCTTCATATTACAAAGCCGGGACTGGAGAGATGGCTCAGCGGCTTAAGAGCACGGGATGCTGCTCTTACAGAGGACCAGGATTCAGTTCCCAGCACCCACCCCGGGCAGCTAACAACGGTCCTAACTCCAGTTCCAGAGCATCTTACACCCTCTTCTGACCACCGCGGGCATTGCACAATATGGATGCACTTACATACATCCAGGCAGTACACCCAGACACATAAAATAAATCAGATCTAACAGAACATACATAAAAAGTGGACAGGGCTGGGCAGCCAAGGAAAACCAGAAGGACAGGAAGTTTGAGCAGAAAGGGCATCAGATCCCCTAGAACTGTAGTTACAGATGGTTGTTAGCCACCACGGGTGCTGGAAATTGCACCTGGGTCTTCTGCAAGAGCAGCCAGTGCTCTTAACCCCTGAGCCATCTCTCCAGCCATTCAAGGACCTTGTTTTGCACCTGCTGGCAGTGTGATATGCCACACTGATTGAGTTTCAGATACGGATCCACACTTTCGTTCCAGAAGAAACTCCACTTGGCTGTGGTGCATGCTCCTTTTTGCATGTGCCGCCTGTACCCGTTGACTGTTGAGTGTTCACAGCAGATACTAGTCTGATGTTTAGCTACTATGTGTCTCTGACTGATTTTGATAGCAGGGCACTGGCCTCATAAAGGAAGCTGGGAATGTTCCTTCTTATGTTCTTGTTTGGTTTTTTTTTTTTTTTAAACAAGGCCCCACTCTGTAGCTTTGCTGTTTTGAAGCTCATCTGGCAGACCAGCCTGGCCTCCAACTCGTGACTGTCCTCCTGCCTCAATCCCCCAGAGTTTTAGAATTATAAGCATGAACCACTATGCTGGGCCCTTCTTGTATTGGGGGAAGTTTGTATGAACTCTATGATAGAAGTATGTGGGTTTCTCTTTAAAGCGAGAGAGAGAGAGAGAGAGAGAGAGAGAGAGAGAGAGAGAGAGCACTGTAATGAGAGCATGGCATGGTGTCCATGAGGAGGTCACTGGGACAGCTTTGGGAGTCACTTCTCTCCTTACATCTCAGATTCCAGGGACCAAACTCAAATCAGCAAGCTTGTGCCTTAAAGCGTTCTTAGCCAGCTGAGTCATCTTCCCAGCCCAGCAGCTTTTAGTGACTGACTCTGCTCACATCCTGTTTCTTCTTCAGTCAAGATCCCTGTATTCTGTGTCTTTCTAGGAATTTTTCCAGTTTATCCAAGTCCAGAGGTTTGGAGCTAAGCATTGTCCTCAAGCAAGATGGGTTAATTCAGGTGTCTGGAGAGTGACTTTTAGGTGTGGTGCTGTCTTACTCTCTCTGACAAGCACTTTTGTGGAGCAGAGGACCAAGGAGGACAAGTGCCCTCACAGTGGGTACTCAAACCCCCTCAGTTACTTTTCCTGTTGCCATAACCAAGTACCTGGCAAGAAGCAACTTCAGGGAGGAGGGTTCACTTGGGCTCCCAGTTCTGGTGCAGATCATCGCGGCAGGGAAGACTCGGGCAGGAGCACAAAGTAGCTGGCCCACACTCAGGAAGCAGAGTGAGAGGAATGTTGGTGCTCAGCTGGTACCCCCCCCACCGTGGGACCCAGGTTCAAGATAGGCCACCCCCCTTCAGTTACTTCTCTCTGGAAATGTCCTCATAGCCACTTCCTGAGAGATTCTAAATCCCCTCAGGTTGACAACCAACCATCACATAAAGACAACAGAAGACAAGGGGAGGCGTGGGGTGCTGCTGTAGAATGTTGGCCTTTGAGCATCAGACCAGCTGTGGAAAGGGGGTGATGAGGGTCACTGAACCCCTGAGATAACAGCTGCCCCTCCTGCATCTCCCAGCCATCTGTGTCTAATTCTCCCCTCTTTGCACAGGGCCTTGTGGTCTCAGGAGATCCTAGAGTACGCACAGGCTGGGGAACTTAACCGAAGGTGGAGAACACAGTATCTGCTCACCATGCTGGGTGAAGGCTTTTCTGGAGCAGCTGCTTTGGAGTTCCCCATGCTCCAGTAAACCCAATGGGTCCCCAGGGTGAACTTCAGTTTGCTGTTTGGGTGCCTAATAAGGAGGAGTTGACATTGTTCACGCCTCCCCAGGGAAGGAATTCCTTCAACAAGTACGCTGCTCTAAGAGGAGGGGGCGCTGGCCGAGACGGTTTTGAGATTGGCATGGCCACCTGTGCCCCAGTAAGGTCAGCATTCCAGCCATTTTTCCCAACTGGATGTGCCAGTGGGTGGGACTGGTGTCCAGGTTGTTGCTAGAGAGCACAGGGACAGGCGGACTTCTAGACGCCTTTGAGGTTTCGTCATGAGGCGGGATTGTGGCTCAGTTGGAGAGTACTTCTTTTTTTTATTTTATTTATTTCTGTATGTGTATGAATGTACTGTCTGCATGTAGGTTTGTGCACCCGTGTCGTGCAATGCCTCGGAGGACAGAAGAGGGTCTCGGATTCCCCTGGAATTGGAGTTCTCCTGGAATTGGAGTTACAGACGGTTCTCAGCCGCTATGTGGGTGCTGGGGATCAAACCTGGGTCCTCTGTAAGAGCAGTCGGTGCTCTTAACCACTAGGCTATCTCCCCAGCCCCTGGAGAGTACTTCTTAGCATGCATGAAGCTCTAGTTTGGTCCCCCTAGTTGACTTTCTACTACAGTGACAAACCACTCAGACCAAAACCAACTGGAAGAGGGAAGCATTTATTTGGCTTCCATGTCCTAATCACAATCCATCTTTGAGTGAAGCCAAGGCAGGAACCTGGAGGCAGGAGCTGAAGCACAGACCACAGAAGAGTGCTGCTTACAGGCTTGCTCCTCTGTCCTGTGCTCAGCCTACTTTCTTATACAACCCAGGACCACCTGCAGTGATGCCTCGCACATCACCCAACAATCAAGAAAATGCCTCGACCCCCCGGCTGGTCCAATAGGGGGAATTCCCCAGCTGAGGTTCCCTCTTCCCAAGTGTGTCAAGTTGACAACTGATGCTATCCAGAACAAAAGGCAAATGTTTAATCAGGACAGGAGCTGTTTGGGAAAACTGGAGAGTTTAGTTGATGGGGAGAGGTGATGGCTGCACAGCACCAAGTGTGTGTCAGGTCGTGTGCTGGAAGTGAGGTGACCCTGAGTGTGCCGGTGCTCCCCTGTGCTCACACACGCAGGAGGCCGAGGCAGGGAGGGCATTGATCCTGGGATTAGAGGCTAGCCTGGGCAACAGAGGTAGACCCTATCTCAAATCAAAATGGTGTGTGCTAGCTGGGTCTGGCGGCTGATGCCCTGTTCTTGTTCCAGTCTGCTGCTATGACAAACACTGTGACCAGAAGCAAGTCAGGAAAGATTTATCTGGCTTGCACCTCCAGGCCACAGTCCACCATTTAGGAAGTCAAGCAGAACCCAAGGAGGAATGCTGCACGCTGTACTCACTTCCTGAGTCAGGCTTAGCTAGCTTTTCCAGACAGGACAGGACCACTTACACAGGGGATGGTGCTGCCCACAGTGGGCTGGGCCCTCCTATCAGTTACCAATCAAGATAGTCCCCCAGGTGTGCCCACAGGCTAATCTGACCCCAACTGAGAGTCCTTTCTCAAGTGACTCCAGGCTGTGTCAGGTTAACAGTTAAAGCTAAGTAGGGGGGCTGGAGAGATGGCCTAGAGGTTAAGAGCGCCAACCGCTCTTACAGAGGACCCTGCTTCGATCTCCAGCACCCACATGGCGGCCGAGAACCGTCTGAAACTCCAATTCCAGGAGAACTCCAGTTCCAGGGGAGTCTGACACCCTCTTCTTTTTTTTTTTATTTTATTAATTTAATTTTATTTTTTTGTATGTGTATGAACATACTATCTGCATGCAGGTCTGTGCACCCGTGTCGTGCAATGCCTCAGAGGTCAGAAGAGGGTCTCGGATTCCCCTGGAACTGGAGTTCTCCTGGAATTGGAGTTACAGACGGTTCTTAGCCGCCATGTGGGTGCTGGGGATCGAACCCAGGTCCTCTACAAGAGCAGTTGGCACTCTTAACCGCTAAGCTCTCTCTCCAGCCCCCCGACACCCTCTTCTGACGTCCGCGGCATTGCACGACACGGGTGCACAAACTTGCATGCAGACAGTATATTCATACACATACAGAAATAAATACAAATAAAAAATAACAATTTTTTTAAAAAGCTAAGTAGGACAGGCAAGTAAGCCCAGCACTTGAGAAGCCAAAGGACAGCTACAAGATTGAGATCACCCTGTGGTACATAATGAAGCCTTGTCTCAGAAATGAACCATTTGAAATTTATGTACTAAACTTTATTAACTTTTCAGGAAGTCCTCAGTTTTTGTTTGATTTGCAGAACCATGTTTTAAAAATTGAAACTATAAACATTCACTTAGATCCAGGGTTCCCCAGTGTGACCTGGGGCTAGTCTTGTGCACACAGAAACCTGCTCCAGGGTCACAGGTCAGTGTGCTGCATAGACCTATAGACTTGAGCCCTTGCCAGCATCTGGGACATGATCCTTGTCCCATAACTGCTGGCTGTTAGGAGGGTGGTGACACAGGACCACAGAGTGTGCCTAATCCTTGCAGTCACAGGCCCTCTTAGAGAACAAGGGTTCTCATGAGACCTGGAGAACTGAGCTGCTACTCGGGGGCCCCAGTGGACATTGCAGGAACAAACACCCTCTGTGGGACAGCATGACTCATCAGAGGCAGTACCTGTGTTCTTTGCAAGTGTTTGTGGACCTCCAACTGCAAGTAGAAAACTTACAAAAGACTGGCTCAAGCCTTTGATCCCAGCACTGGGTAGGCAGAGGCAGGTGGATCTCTGTGAGTTCAAGACTGGCAGAGCATTTGCCTAACCTGCACAAGGCCCTGGGTTCAATCTGCAGCACTGAAAAAATTTCGTTGTTAGGGAAAAACAAGTTAAACTTAATGTCTTTTTTTTTTTTTTTTTTTTTGGTCTTTTCAAGACAGGGTCTCCCTGTAGACCAGGCTAGCCTTGAACTCACAAAGATCCGCCTGCCTCTGCCTCCCAAGTGCTAGGATTAAAGGCATGTGCCACCACGCCCGGCCCTATGTCTTTTTAAAAGACTGAAATTGGGTACAAATATTACTGGGCATAATGGTGGCAGTAGGAAGGTGCTGAAATACCATACCAGCATAATTCAGTACAGGCCCCAGGAGCCCCAGGCTTGTCCCTGAAAGAGCCCTGAGGCCCAGCCTGATGTCCTCAGGGCACCAGGACTCCTAAAAGTTCAGCCAGCAAAGCCTTGAGTGAATGAAGACTGAGCAAAGTCCACACCCCACAGTGACTCCCACCCTGGCCCTACTTCCTTACCCATCCCTGCCTGGGCACGCAGTGGAGTCCTGTGACATATGAATGGCTCACTCTAAGCAACCAGTTGTTGGATTATGATATTAAAAATAATTGGGGCCTTGAGAGAGATGGCTTAGTAAGTCCTTGCTGTGCAGACACCAGGACCTGAGCCTGAGCCCCGAGAAGCCATGTAAAAAGCCAGATTTCTGGCAGTGAAAGATGGAGACAGCAGGGTCCCTAAAGTTCACCAGCCAGACAGCCTTGCCAAATCACTGAGAGACTCTGCCTCTAAAAATACGATGGAGAGTGACCATGGAAGGCAGGCACCTGGCGCTGCTCACCTCCGGCCTCCACACACCCTCACAACATGGCGCCGCTGTCCTCCGGCCTCCACTCACCCTCACAACATGGCGCCGCTGTCCTCCGGCCTCCACTCACCCTCACAACATGGCGCCGCTCTCCTCCGGCCTCCACACACCCTCACAACATGGCGCCGCTCTCCTCCGGCCTCCATTCACCCTCACAACATGGCGCCGCTCTCCTCCGGCCTCCATTCACCCTCACAACATGGCGCCGCTCTCCTCCGGCCTCCACACACGTGGCCCCCCCACATACACCCTCACATAAAATTTTTTTTAATATGTATGAGTGTACTGTCTGCATGTAGGTTTGTGCACCCGTGTCATGCAATGCCTCGGAGGTCAGGAGAGGGCGTCGGATTCCCCTGGAACGGGTTAAAGATGGTTCTCAGCCACCATGTGGGTGCTGGGGATCAAACCCAGGTCCTCTGCAAGAGCAGTTGGTGCTCTTAACCACTGAGCCATCTCTCCAGCCCCTGTTTTTGTTTGTTTAAGAATAAGACGGGAACATTTTTTTTTAAGATTTATTTTTATTTTATTTTTTATTTATTTCTGTATGTGTATGAATGTGCTGTCTGCATGCAGGTTTGTGCACCCGTGTCGTGCAATGCCGCAGAGGTCAGAAGAGGGCTACAGGGAAAAGACCAAAAAAAAAGTGTCAAATTACTTCTTTTTTGGTCTTTTCCCTGTAGCCCCAGCTGGCTTGGGATTCACAATGTAGACCAGGCTAGCCTTGAGCTCACAGAGATCTACCTTCCTCTGCCTCCCAAGTGCTGGGATTAAAGGCGTGCGCCACCACGCCCAGTGACACAGTTTGTTTTTTTTTAATTTTTTTATGTATATGAATGTACTGTCTGCTTGTAGGTTGGTGCACCCATGTTGTGCAATGCCACAGAGGTTAGAAGAGGGTGACGGGCCTGGAGAGATAGCCTAGCAGTTAAGAGCTCCAACTGCTCTTGCAAAGGACTGGGTTCAATCCCCAGAACCCACATGGCAGCTGAGAACCATCTGAAACTCCAATTCCAGGAGAACTCCAGTTCCAGGGGAATCCAACACCCTCTTCTGACCTCTGTGGCATTGCACGACACGGGTGCACAAATCTGCATGCAGACAGTACATTCATACACATAGAAAATAAATAAATAATATTAAAAAAAAAAAGAAGAGGGTGTCGGATTCCCCTGGAACTGGAGTTAAAGACGGTTCTTAGCCGCCATGTGGGTGCTGGGAATCAAACCCAGGTCCTCTGCAGGAGCAGTCGGTGCTCTTAACCACTGAGCCATCTCTCCAGCCCTGACACAGTTTTTTTAAATGGGGCTGGGGGACTAGAGAGATGGCTCAGTGGTTAAGAGCTCCTACTGCACCTACAGAGGACCAGAGCTTGACTCCCAGCACCCACATGCAGCCATGTCTAACTCCAGTTCCAGGGGATCTGATACCCTCTTCTGGCCTCCTGCCTGCACATGGTACACATACATATACTCGGGCACACACATACATAAAAAATAAATGCTGGACATGGTGGTGCATGCCTTTAATCTGAGCATTCAGAAGGCAGAGGCAGGTAGATCTCTGAGGCCAGCCTGGTTTACAGAGTGAGTTCCAGGCAGGTCAGCCAGGGCTACATAGTGAGACCCTGTCTCAATAAATAAACAAGGGTTTTGGGGGGTGTAGAGGGGGCTGAGGATGTGAGTCAGGGTAGAGCACTTGCCTAGACTGTACAAATCTCTCTATTCCATCTCAACAGCAAAAAATGAAAAATGTAAAGCAATGTCCTGGCTTTCAATTTGCTAGGTTACAGGTGTGATGACTGAGACCTGTAGTCCCAAGCACTACTGGTGAGGCTGAGGCAGGAGAATTGAGAGCTCAAGGCCACCCTGAGCCATATAGTCTGACCCTGCCTCACAACAGGAAGGGCAGTTCTCAAGAAGAGGTCTGTGGGTCTCACCAGATTACCCAGAGGGTTCATGGCACAGAAGGAGCTAGGTACCTCCTACCTGGCTTGATGTTGGTCCCCTGCATCCAGCCAGGGAGCAGGAGCTGGGAAGGCATCGATGAAACTGCACAGCGCACTCCAGCGGCGCTATTCATAGGAGGCAGCACAGCACACTGGGGTGTGATCCAAAGGAATCGGGTGGGCCAGTACTGAATTCCTGTAGAGTGAAGCACTGGCCCATGCTACAGCGTGGATGAACCTTCCCAATACAATGCTGAAGGAGAGACACCCGAGGAGATGTGCTTATGAATCCATGTGTGACACATACAGAGGCGGAGTCAAGGCAGGTGAGGGCCGCAGCTGAATGGATGAGGAGTGGAGACGCCCTGGACGAGACAGGTGTGAGATGTGTGAAAACCACTGAGCCACCCACTTCGAAAGCTGAGTTTTATGACACTGGGGATTACGCCTTAAAGGGTTTTTTGTTTTGTTTTGTCTTTTTGAGACAGAGTCTCCCTTTAGTCCCAGCCAGCAAAGTTTTTTTTTTTTTTAATTTTATGTGTGCATGGGCTTGTGTCTGTGTGCACATGCACCAGGGTACAGTAGTCAGGGCTTGTGTCTGTGTGCACATGCACCAGGGTACAGTAGTCAGGGCTTGTGTCTGTGTGCACATGCACCAGGGTACGGTAGTCAGGGCTTGTGTCTGTGTGCACATGCACCAGGGTACGGTAGTCAGGGCTTGTGTCTGTGTGCACATGTACCAGGGTACGGTAGTCAGGGCTTGTGTCTGTGTGCACATGTACCAGGGTACGGTAGTCAGGGCTTGTGTCTGTGTGCACGTGCACCAGGGTACGGTAGTCAGGGCTTGTGTCTGTGTGCACGTGCACCAGGGTACGGTAGTCAGGGCTTGTGTCTGTGTGCACGTGTACCAGGGTACGGTAGTCAGGGCTTGTGTCTGTGTGCACGTGCACCAGGGTACGGTAGTCAGGGCTTGTGTCTGTGTGCATGTGCACCAGGGTACGGTAGTCAGGGCTTGCGTCTGTGTGCACATGCACCAGTGTACAGTAGTCAGAATAACTTCCAGGAGTCTTTTCTCTCCTTCCACCATGCGGGTTTTGGGACTTGAACTTGGGTCATCAGGGAATTGAACTCAGCTGTCCAGCCAATGGCATCTCAGAGTTTGTGAGAAAACAGGTACAGCTGCTTAGTGGAGAGGAGGTCCTGAGGTTGGCATCAGGGTGGACGGGGGGCCATCTGGAGGCATTTCTCTCCCAGGTTAACCCTGCCCAGTAACATGATGCACAGTCTTGGAGGCAAATTCAGGCTGCGCTGGTAGAAGCATGTTTGAAAGCAAGGGGTTTGCAATTTTCGAGACATTCATATTGACTCCCCCATCCCAATGAGAGTAGACCCCTCATCGTTGGTTCCCGGGGCATCTGGCTTCATTGTGACACAAATTTCACTTTATTCATTGTATGGGGAGAGATGGAGTCTGTTGTTTACAGCTCTGGCTGTCTCCTACCAGCGTGAGGGACTAACTCTGGTTGACACCAGGGAAGGGCCCCAGTGCACACCTAGAAAACCCACCAGCTGCCAGCCTCTTCAGTGGGCACATTCAAACAGGAGAAAGAGGAACTGGAACCTAAATG
Source organism: Rhizomys pruinosus (assembly GCA_009823505.1). Lineage (NCBI taxonomy): Eukaryota > Metazoa > Chordata > Mammalia > Rodentia > Spalacidae > Rhizomys > Rhizomys pruinosus. The sequence continues at coordinate 3,989,101 of VZQC01011991.1, forward strand.
TCCTTAGAGGTTAAGGAATTACTACCTCAATGAAAACTTTAAAAACTTCAAAACAAATTTTGTTTTTATTTTTTGGGACTAGAAATCACCATTTATTCCATGTTGGCCTGGAACTCATTCATGCTAAAGACCAGCACCATGGCCCTCACAGCCTACTTATGTTCAGCCTCCCCCAGGCAATTCAGGAAGCTTTGCTGAGGTACTTTATCAGAGAAAGTGTATGGAAGGGGCCAGAGCACCTCAGACCCCCCCTGGCCTCCCACCCACCACAGGCGCCTGCCAGCCTGCTAGGCAGTAGCAGGGCCCACCAGGCACACAGCACAGCTACGTGCTGTTCCTCCAAGGAGAAACTAGTACCCTTTAAATTTAGTGAACTAATTAAGTTTGAGCTCTCCACCTCAAGAGTTAAACATGGAAGGTACAACCTGGTTGAGAAGATTGCCCGTGAAGCGGTCATCAACTATACGGACAGCTGAGACTTCTGAGCCACCCAGGACTCTGTAAGCCTGAGTTCCACCTTAGGTGGATCCAGCCTGACCTCCCCCAGGTAATAATGACCTGTTCCTGCAGGATCCAGCAGCAATCCCATCCTGCCCTCTGCCTCTCCTGTACACATACTGATGAAAGCTGTGCCCGGCCATCACGCCCCTGGAGACAAGCCTGCCCAGGCTTCTGTGTACTGAGCTCTGAGACAGCATGGCCATACCCCAGCACTGGGCCCAGTGCCTGGTGCTGGCATGCCTGGCTTCCTGGAACTCTTCCCCCACCTGCACAGGCCTGGGCTGCCAGCGACTGAAGAGTGCAGAGTGAATGTGGTCTCCTTATCTTTCAGGAAGCCGTGGGGATACACAGCCCAAACCAAGGATAGGGTCTGTGCTCACCCACGCCAGCCCTGGGATCCTGCCTTACAGCAGGTAGAGAGACATTGGTGTGGAGACAGGTAGGTCATTTCCATGTCACCCCAAGTCCACGTCTGGAGTCTTCCAATCCCACAGTCTAGTGTCTCTGACCACATCACTTTTGACTGACCTTCATGCATCTCAAGCCCAAATGCCTCTGGGATGGAACCTGACAAGACTGCTTACATTGTTTCTGTCTTGGGACCTTTGAAATTTTAGAGACAGGATAAATGCTGCAAAATGGGACTGAGGCTTGACTTTGGGTGGCTCTGTGGAAATCATGCCCCAGTGAGCTGGAGATGTTTCTTTAGGGCCCACACATTAAAGCAGATGGAGAAGGCAATGGGTCCCTAGTGCAGATCCAGGTCAAGAAGGTAACTCAGCAGCTTCCCCAAACTCCTACCCAGTAGAAGCCAGGGCACTTAGGATGGGGGCTGCTGAGCCCAAAGAACCCCCACCCCAAAGCCCTCCTCAGCTCCAAGAGCCTTCCACAAGCTAGACAAAATCGGTCCAACCCTATGGACACTGCCAAGACCAGGTGTTGTGCAATCCCTGGAAAGGAGGTATTCAGTACCCAGAGATGGCCCAGGTGAGTAGGGACCTCACTTGGGCTGGGAATATTCACCTGCAGCTGGGAGACGCTGGCTGTCTGCTCCCATGATGCAGTGCAGTAGAGGCATGGCGTCTCTCCCTCACATTTGCCAACTGGAAATCTTACCTCAAGAGATAGTAGCAGGTGGTTTCAGCTTGCGGGCCCGGGATACCAGAACACCAGGACAATGCTGTACCCCAGGGACCAGGGTAGAACAAGGCAAGCCACGGCCCTGTGTACGTAAGACACCCTGCAGAGCTGGCTGCTGGAGGTCAGCACCAGAAGCAAAAATGTCGCGCTAAGAACAGAACCCAAGGGGCTGGAGAGATGGCTCAGGGGTTGAGAGCACTGGCTGGTTCTGCAGAGGACCCAAATTCAGTTCCCACCACCCACATGGCAGCTAACAACCAACTGGAACTCCAGTTCCAGGGGATCTGACACCCTCTTCTGACCTCTGTGGGCACTGGACAACACAGGTGCACCTATCTATATTCAGGCATTACATTCATACACATAAAAATAAAGTCCAGAGATTCTGCACAAGCCTTACCCTTCCCTGCCTTTGGCCTCTGTGCCTTGGGCTCTGACCAGCGACTGGCTACCAGGGGCAGGAATATGAAGGGCCCGAGCAGCCACCAGGATGGGTCGAGGGCCTCTTGCGGGGAGTTGGGGGGCTTTGGAATCCAAAATAACCCTCCCTTTAGAATGGGACCAGAAGCCTAGAAGGGAAAGGGGCCAGTCTGTGGCCTAACACTGACAGGAGCTGGGGGTAGGGGGCGCTCTTCACCTCACGCAGCTCCTGCGCCCCAGCACCAGGTCTGGCCAGCAGGACAAGGACAGGTGCTGCGCCTGCTCTACTGAGACTGGAGTATAAGTCACAGCCCTTCCCAAGCTGCTCTTGCTCAGCCCTCAGCTTGGCAGTGGGTCAGACACCTTCATGTGGATGCCTTTTTAGGGGGTGGATATTCTACATCCAGACATCTCTAAGTGGCTAGCACGGCACCCATCCCAGCCTCTCTGCCAGTCATCCTGGAGTTGGAGTCTGACAGCCTGAGCTGGATGGATGCCTGTGCGCCTCCCCTGGGAGCACTGCCAGCCTTCAGAATGCTGGGTCACCCAGCTTGGCTGAAGGAAGCTAGAAAGGGATAGGCAAGTAGGGGTTTTTGCCAGGGCTCCCAGTGCAAGGAAGGCTGTCTCCTGAAGCACTCTAGGCCAGGCCACTTCTCCTCTGTCAAGCATCACAAAGACACCAACCCCTGCATTCTTCCCTCTACTTGGTTCGAGGAGGTTTGGGGTTGGAAGACGTCAACCAGTCTAAGTGCACAGCTGGGTGTACTGTGCACAGTCACACTGTAGCATTCCCTGACTCCCCAGTTCCCAGCTGAAAATAGCCCTGTGAAGCACCGACTCTTCTACTTCACATCTGATTTTGTGAGGTCTGTGGGGAAGTAGAGTCCTACAGCAATCAGCGTGACTAGGTCAGTCATCAGTGCGGCAGGTGAAACCTTCCTATTTCCAGGCTGAGCAGCATCCATGCAATGGACAGACCGAATGCTGCTGATCAGGATCTGTCTGAAGATTCTGTGTTGTTTCACCTCTGGCTATCATGACTGTTACTGTTGTGAGCACGGGAGCCAGGACCTGTTAGAGAGCCTGCATGACTTCTGGGTGTCAGGAATACTGAGTCAGCTGCCAGGCTCTGTTTGGTGTTTTGATGAACATCCATGCTGAGGGAGCTGTGATTGGGAAACATGTAGAAGGCCAGGAGTTAGGGGCTCATCCTCCAGGGCAGTCCTGTGCCAGAAGCCTGGGCCTCCTGGTCATTAAGAGAAGACTCGCCTGTCAAGGTTCCTTCCTGATCTGTGGCTCTGTGCTGTTGCAGACCCTTAGGTTCTCAATCTTGGACACAATGCAGCCAACCTCCTGTCCCTCTCCTACTGCTCCATCTCCCCAATTCCCTCCATAAGCCCCCCTCATTATCTGCACCTTAGACACTTGCAGAGGTTTTCTACCTCCCACTCTCCCTACCTTCATCAACCTAGGCAGAGCTAGAGTTGATGGGCACCTCCTATCCCGTGGCGGCAAGGTAAGGCATAGGTAGGCACCTCAGAGCGTACAACCAAGCAGGGAACCAGGCGTCGGAGGACCAGTCTCAACACTGCCATGCTGGGCTTACAGAGTGTGTTTGGAGACCAAAGTAGCCCAGGAAAAGGCTGTGAGGGCCTAGTGAAGATGGAAAGGCACGAGGCCAGCTGATGCAGGAGATGGGTATGTGGTTCGTGCTCCACAGCTCTTACCTCAGGGTTCCACGCACACACCCAAGTCTGTACAAGCCACACAGCAGCTCCCCAGGGAATTACCCATGTCTGATCAACCCCCTGAAGTACCATGTCCACTCTTTGAGAAGAGCCAGAACTTGGCCTTCGCCCCCTCCGTAGCCCCAAGATGCAGCAATGCATGGTTCTGAAGTCCCAGTGAACTGGTCTCCAAACCCTTACTTGGTGACAAAACACCCAATAATAGTCTTACTGTTCTACCCTTGGCCTGGACCTTTCAACGTATTTATTTATTTATTTATTTATTTATTTATTTTATTTTATTTCGGTATGTGTATCAATGTACTGTCTGCATGCAGGTTTGTGCACCCGTGTCGTGCAACGCCGCGGAGGTCAGAAGAGGGTCTCGGATTCCCCTGGAACTGGAGTTCTCCTGGAATTGGAGTTTCAGAAGGCTCTCGGCCGTCATGTGGGTGCTGGGGATCGAACCCGGGTCCTCTGTAAGAGCGGTCGGCGCTCTTAACCGCTAGGCCATCTCTCCAGCCCCGGCCTGGACCTTTCAAATCAGACCCTGTGCCTTCTGGGGGGTGGGATGCTGGACACTAAGCTTCCCTAGACTTTTCTCAGGCCAGCTCAGTTTCACTGCATTCGGGATCCTTGGGCCTCCAGGCTTTCTGGGAAAGACAGGAGGCTAAAGATGCCTCATCAGAATGGCCACATCCCCATTTTCTGGTAATAGTTTCAATATTAAAGGGGTCCCTGTCTGCCTTGCAAGCTGCTTTCTAATGAGCTGAGCCAGGCATCAGACAGTGTACTCATTTGCCACATGCCAAATGCATCTTCCCAGAGTGCACTGCATACTTCAGAAGTTTCTAAGAATTCCTTTCTCTCCCTCTCTGGGGACAAGGACTCAGACTCGGATTCCTTCTAGATCTAAATGTGCAGAGGCCAAACCCAAATACGCTGAAAGTTCTAAAGTCCACAGTAAGAAACCTGCCTTGAAATAGAAGTATTTTATAATGCAACCCTGGTTTTCTAAACCAGCTGATCACAGCAGTGCTTCAAGTCCAGCGTGGAAATTCTGAAAGCAAATTCTGGGAATAGATCTGCAGCTGCCGGAGAGGACAAGTCAAGCCCTCCACCTGATTCCAGATGGGACAAAGCCCAGCATTCCTTTGCCCTCATGCTCAGACATCAGGTCGAGCCCTGGCAGACTTGGTTCCCGCACCCCATGACATCCGCATGCTTGTGGCACCCTCCAACGGATGGCATTGTTTCTACCACCACTATGGCCAGCCAGTCCTGAGTCTGGGGTCACCCAACCATCACCCTATGCCATCCCTGTATGTAGTCCCCCAACCAACACCTTGTGTCCTCAGTAGCTGAGACAGGGCCTCAACAGGAAGCACCCCTATAGGCTGCACAGGCAGACCATGCTATAAGCCCTCCAAGGCCACAGCTGTGCAAAAGCCCAAATGACACAGTTGGCTGGATTCAGTGGAATGAATGCCCCAGGCTGATTGTGCCCAAACTCTTCCTCTCTGTGGAAGCTTTCACCTCAAGTCCACATGCAGAACAAATTCCATGTTTTGCCAGTCATGCAAGGACCCTAAACAAAGCCGGAAGGACAGCAGTCACCCAAAAGGGTCCAGCAAGTGTCCCAAGCAGCAAGCAATGCAGGACCCTGTGCGCCCCCCCAGTGGCCAAAGCAGGAGTGTAAATCTGGCACCTGGGCAACTACTCTGAGCTGCCAGGGCAGCTGGCAGTTACACCTTTACCCATCCTTGTGGCTCTTTCCAGAACTTCACAGTATAAAAACTACAACCCAGGGCCAGCGGCATGGATCAAGTAATATTTGCACATGTGCCTCATGACCTAAAGCCTTTTTTTGGGAGGTGGGGGTCTCCCTTTAGCCCCAGCTGTCCTGGAACTCCCTATGTAGACCAGGTTGGCCTTGAACTCAGAGATCCACCTGCCTCTGCCTCCCAAGTACTGGGATTAAAGGTGTGCACCACCACACCCAGCCTATGACCTGAATTCTATACCTGGAACCCATATAAGGGTGGAAGGAGGACCCACTCCACAAATTGTCTTGACCTTCATACATGTGCCATGGTGCATAAGCACACACACATCATATCCTCATTTATAAAAAAAAATTTTTTAAACCATAACCCAATTCAAACACTTTCATTCTTACCAAAGTTTGGGATTGGAGAACAAAGTGCCTCCTGCCACCCTGGGCCTTTGAGACTGAAGAGTGGGCCAAGGAAACATAAGCCAGCAGAAGCATACATGTGTGAGACCAGCAACAAGAGGCAACTCGTTCTCCAGATACCACTTCCAGAGCCAGCTTAATGCTAGTCCAAGGCAAGCCACCATGTGGGTACATCAGCTGGACTACTTGGTTACCTGGAAGGCACTTGTGTTGCAGGGAGCCAACACACCTCCCTACAACACACACACACACAGAACCTGTGCAAAGCACACAGCCAAGAAAGCATCAGGAGCTATCACCAAGCATGTGACACTCCATTAAGTTTTATTTTCAAATGCATGCATCTGTGTGCCACATATATGTGAAAACCTGAAGAGAACATCGGATCCCCTGGAGCTGGAGTTTACATGGGTGCTGGGAGCAGAACTCTGGAAGCGTAGCATCAATCACGTACCACTGAGCCATCTCCCCAGTCCCAAGCAATGTTCTTACAGTTCCAGGTCTGGCCCAGCTGTGTCTGCGCTCACCTTGGGAGCTGGAGGCAGGCGAGTCCGGCTGCCTCGGCAGGAGTTATAAACACACTGGAGGGCTAAATGCTTTACACGGCAATACTGACCAGAGTTCACATGAAGAGGAACACAGATTCACTTTAAAACAAATAGTAGGCCAGCAGATGGGTCAACAGGTAAAAAGTGCTTGTTTTGCAGGCCTGATGAACTGAGTTTGGTCTCTGGAACCCATGGTAGAAAGAGAGTGATTCCTCTCCATCTCCATACATGGACGTGACACACACACACACCCCCACCTCACACACACCCCCACCTCACACACACCCCCACCTCACCAAAGGTCAGCCCACGAGGTACTGTGGCAATGACCCCTGGCACAGGAGATGGCAGGCTGTGATGCATGTGACGTCCTTCCTGTCACTGAGAATACAAAGACTGTGTGGGAAGCTCCAGTTTGAATTAGGGGCTGGTTCTCAGCGAGCACCCCTCAGGGAACCATGTGGGAGTCATGGGATTCCTCTGACCCCGCGCCAAGAGGGAGCAAGCAACGTGGCCCAGGCACATGATGGTAGATGGAGGAACAGTATACCGTGGTGTTTAACTGGGGGTCTGTAATTGGCTCTGGGAGCTGATGTCATTTTGCTTATAAAAATGAGTTGCAGCAGGCAATAAAGCGAATTCTCCATTACCATCATTACACAGAATTCCAAGCCATTATTTCTGCGAGCATACAGGCCGAGTGTCGTGGCCAGTGGGTTGGACAGCGGTCCATCAGACCACCAACCTGGTAATCTGGTGTGGAGTTGGACAGAGACCTATCAGGTCACCAGCTGTGAAGTGACTTGTGAGTGGGTGTAGGCTGAAGACAGGCCATCAGCCATCAGCCTGAAATTCCTATCCAGAGACCAGCAGTCTGGGCAGGTGGGAAAGCACGGTCAGACAGGAAACGTTCCATTTTCCCAGGCTTAGGACCTGAGTTAGAAGTACCTCTCAGGACGGGTTACGAAGGTAACCAACTGACCTCTGCACTGAGGGTCAGTTCCCAGTGACCACAGGTGGGCCCTGTGCTCCCCTCCCCTTAGCAGGACTGCGCTGTACCTGCTCGCAGCAAGAGAAGCTCCCACAGACTGAAAATAGGAAAAGGTTTATTCATTAAAGAAGTCACCTGTGAGTCCTTCTGGTTAAATTAGCACACCTGACATAACACTTTGGATTGGAACATGCCTTCTTTCAAATGTGGTGGGCTCCACAAGCAAGGATCAATTCAAGTAGCACTAGGAGCCCACCAGAGCCTCTGAGGGGAGAGGCAGCAATCGCTCACCTTCCCAGTGCAACAGCCACTTTCTGTAAACACCTGTCAAGCTAGGACTGTGGCCTACAAACCACCGCCCCACAAGTCGATAAGCAGTGAGGTCAGGGAGGGAAAGCCACCACAGCTGGGATCCAGGCACAGTGCTGAAGGCGGCTTCCAGGAGAGATTGTCACTGGGCCCTCCACCCAGCACCTGGGAGGCAGGTGGGGCGCCATGGACAAGGAGCACGGTAAGAACTTGCTATGTGCGATTCAGCGTCTGGAAGATTCTAGAGATCTGCAGCATGATCGGGCCTGTCTCTGGGTCATTCATCCACTGGGTGCTGTTAAGTGGGTTCTCCAACATGTCTTCAAATGCTGTAAGGAGAGAGCAGAGCTGAGCACCAACACCCGACACCAGCCAGCACAGGGTGACCTTCCACATGGCCCTGCAGTGAAAGGAAACGGCACAGAGCTCACTGCTGACTGGCACCGCCTGCAGGGCCACCACAGCACCTGAGCAGCTGACCAAACATGAGAACAGAAGGCCTCAAGGCCATTGGCAGTGTGCTGGGCTGCCTGTGCTCATGGCACCCCAACTCTGGAAAGCCATCAGCAGGACTCCTTCCCACCCAGGTAAGGAAACAGCCAATGTTCTCTAGCAGGTTTCATAACACCAGCGTGGGAAAACCCTACAAGCTCACCCCTAGGCAGGTGACTATTTTAGAAAGCACACTGAAAACTCATGAAGGCTGGAGGCAAGGCTCCACGGATCACGGGCTTAGTGTGCACAAGACCCTGGGATCCATCCCTGCACCACAAAAATGAAGACGTTTACTAAATGCATAAAGCTTCAATTAAAAATTAGCTTTGAAGAAAAAAATGAAGATGTAATAAAGCATCTCTTCAAAATGAAAACCTTGATTTTTCTACAGTTTTACAAAATTAGGGCTTGGGAGATGGCTCAGTGGGTAAAAGCTTGCCATGAAAGCACGGGGACCTGTGTTCAATCCCAGGATCCACCTAAAAAGGTGCGGCAGCACACACTTGTAATCTAGCACGAGCGAGGAGGCAGCAGGAGGACCCTGGGGCTTGCAGGCCAGCCAGCCTAGTCTCCTCATCAATCTCCTAGCCAGTGACCCTGTCTCAGTCTCAAACAACAAAACAGGAGGGGGTGAGATGGCCGAGAGTACAGAGGAGCTTGCCACCACACATGTGGACTCGAGTTCAACCACTGGGATCCACACGGGAGAAAAAGGACCAACTCCAGCAAGTTGTCCTCTGACCTCCACTTGTGCATGCACACCCTCCAAACAAACAAAATGTAAACAGCAAAGTGGGCATCTTCTGAGGACCAACAGACAAGGCTGACCTCTGGTCCTCATCCACAGGCACACACAAGAACACACACGTACACAGGTGCATCTGTACACACATGAAGACACACATGTACATACTGCATATGTAGGCACACATGAATATATACATACAACTGGTATACATACATGCACTTGCACATGAAAACCACACATACGTAACTGCACACCATGTAGACACACATGCCTCTACATACATGAACACATACATGGGTGCACCTGAACGCACAAGACATATGTACATACCTGCACACTTATATGCACACCCATGCACCCGACAACATTAATAGGCACCTGAAAGTCTGCAACACGTGAAGAGCAGGTGTTCTTCCCACACACAAGCTGCTCTAAGATGAGCAGCACAGAAGCCAGACTCCTAACACCCAGGGCCACAGGTAAAAGATGCAGATGGCTGGGTGGAGGCACTCACTCCGCAGGGCTGACAGTTTACACAATCGGGCCTTTGGCAGTGGAGGGAGTTGGGGTTCTCATGGTTGTGACCAACAGTAGGAGGGAGAACAGGGTTGGGTTACAAGACAGAAACAGGGGGGCTGGAGAGATGGCCTAGCGGTTAAGAGCGCTGACCGCTCTTACAGAGGACCCGGGTTCGATCCCCAGCACCCACATGGCGGCCGAGAACCGTCTAAAACTCCAATTCCAGGAGAACTCCAGTTCCAGGGGAATCCGAGACCCTCTTCTGACCTCCGCGGCATTGCACGACACGGGTGCACAAACTTGCATGCAGACAGTACATTCAAACACATACAGAAAAAAAAAAAAAAAAAAAGACAGAAACAGGAAGAGAGATGCCCAGGCTCTGCCTTGGTCATCCAACACGTGGCTGTTCATCCTCAGGAAACAGGAGCAGTAGTACCCAGAGCACAAGGCACAAGAGAAGCAAGGTGCAGCTCTAGTGAAGCAGACAGACAGACAGAGACAGACAGCAAACGGCCAGAAGCAGTGCAGTGCTGTCAGCATAACAGCACAGCCACAGAACCGACTGCTTGACATCCACCAGAACTAGGCCTGGTGGGAAGGCAAGCAGGCAGTGGACAGGACGGCAGCCACCATCAGATGTGCTGCACACAGGAAGCTGAGTCCCAGCCAGAGCTGTGTAGCGAGACCCTGATCAAAACAAAGCACCAACAGAAGTGTGTTCACGTGAGGCATTCCAGGGCTCAAGGGACAGCTTTCATCTTCACCTTTGTTATTTTCCAAATTTTCTATAATGAACACATTTCTGCTAAAACATAAAGGTCGGTTTTGTTAATGTATTTAGTTATTAGGGGAGGGTGTGCCTCAGCACTCAAGCAAGTCAGAGGACAACTTGTGGGACGGTTCTCTCCTTCCATCTGTGACCTCTGGGGCTAACCTCAGGTGATCAGGCTTGGAGGGAGGCACCTGCACTCTGTGGGCCGTCTTACTAGCCTCTGATCATCTGTTTTAAAACATTATCAGACATGCTTAATTCAAGCTTGGGGTGGTACCCTGCAGTGCAGGAGCCTGCGGCCAGGAGGCATGTGCCCACTGCTGCAGCCAGTTCAGTCCTGTGGCACAGTGCTATCCTGCCCATGAGCATCCTGCTGCTGTGACGAGCAGTCCACAGCCCTGAATTCTGTCCCTGTGGCCCAGACTCCAGCAGTGAAGATCACGGACACTCATCTGGACAGTTTATTTCAGAAAAGGAAGAAGAGGTGACATTAGTCAACCACATGACAGTCTAAAAGAGACAAAACTCAGCACCGGAAATTAAAGGAGAGCTGCTTTCATGACTAAATGTGCTTAAAATAAACAAACCTGGGGCTGGGGAAATGCTCAGAGGTTGAGAGCACTGGCTGTTCTTGGAGAAGACCTGGGTTCAGTTCTCAGCATCCACATGACGGCGAACAACCATCCATAACTCCAGTTCCAGGGAATCTGATGCCCTCTTCTGACCTCCATGGGTAGTGTACAATATGTGCATTTACATACATCCAGGCAATACACTCACACACATAAAAAAAATAATTTTTTAAAAAAACCAACACACAGCAATATCTACAGTGTAAGATGAGGCCCTCTGGCAGACCCCAAGACACAAACAGCCTGACAGGGATGGGGGAGAGATGCTTTGGGGGTGGTGGAGCAGTGACAGAGCAGTGACAAGGACACCTGAGACAGAGCCTCAAAGGAACAAGGACAATGCCTTTCCTTACAGCACTACACATACCACACACTTGTCACACACACACACCCTGTGCATACACACTACACATACCACACACTTGTCACACACACACACCCTGTGCATACACACTACACATACCACACATCTGTACACACCTGCACAACTACACATCACACACCTTCGTACATTCACTGCACACCTACACACACGTTAGTTTCACCACACACACTTTCAAATAGGACATATGTAAGAAGGGGAACTTCAAAACTCTCCAGCATAAGAAGAAATGTCTTTCTGAACTTGGGACAGAAGGGTTTCTTCCTCTTTCAAAGATTTACAACATAAAAAAAGCCTTCAAGTTTCACAAAAACATAGGACTTCTGTCCACAATTGCTAACTGGAGATCAGAAAGGGAATGTGCCAACAACAAGCCACAGAGGCCCAGTGTTCAGGAAGAGACCCAAAGACAGAAAGGAGCCCTGCGCTGCCAGGCACTGCTGCTGAGCTCCCCCTCAGACCAGATGCACAGGGACACTTCAGGGCTGCTGGCAGCCATGCCTTCCCCTAGCACCCACCTAGGGCCCTGCAAGCCCAGGCCGCAGGGAGGGACAGGAAACAACCCATATACCAGTGGACAGCAAGAAACCATCAACCCTAGGAGACATAGCAGTAAGTCACAGAAGCAGCCTAAATGGTGATGCTACTACATAAGGCTGGGAAAATGTGCCCGGCTAGGAATATGCTCAGTACAGCCAACTCTACTGGAAAGCCACAGAATAACAGGCCCTGAGGACTGTGGCTCCTCTGGTCTGCAAGGGCAGTGATGTGTGGGGAGGACACATGAGGAATCAGAAAGCTTAGGACTGGACAGGTCAGCCCTCCCCTCACAGATGCAACATCTGTGAATTCAACCAATCAAGGATCAAAACACTCAGGAAGGCCAGGTGCAATGACCTTACCACTCAGGAGGCTGAGGCAGGAAGATTGCAAGCTTGAGGCCAGTCTGGGCTACATAACCAGAGCCAAAAAACCCCAACAAATACTTAAAGAAGCTGGACATGGTGGCGCACACCTTTAATCTCAGCACTAAGGAGGCAGAGGCAGGCAGTTATGATATGAGGTCAAGGGTAGCCATGTCTACAGAGTTGTAGTTCCAGGATAAGTAGGGATACAGGAAGACCCTATCTCAAAAAAATAAAATAACAGCAATGTTCAAGGAAAAAAAAAAACGTGCAGATTTGTCCTGTCCGCATTCCCTGAGTAATTCAGAATCACGATCGCATGGCATTCACGTTGTATGAGGAATTGTAAGGAATCTGGGGATCACAGGCAAAGACACTTTTTTTGCGATTTGATAGTCTCACTGCAACTCAGGTCAGCCTAGAACAGATCCTTCTGCCTTGGCTGGGATTCTAAGTGTGAGGCACCACACTGGTGTATTCTGTTTTGTAAGAGACTTAAGTATCTGTGGGTTAGTGCCCACACTGGGTCCTGGCTCCATCTCTGAGGACTCTACAGGATATTGTGCTGTTTTGGAAGGAGGTGGTAACAGGGTTTTTGGATGTCCCTGGCTGGCCTTGACCTCGAAATCCTCCTGCCTCTGCCTTCTAAGTGCTGATATAACAGGTGTCGACACCCAAAACCAGCTGACTGTACTGTTTTGTAAGATGAATGGTACATATATTAGTATTATTGCTCTTTAAAGTTACAAACATTGGGCTGGAGAGATGGCCTAGCGGTTAAGAGTGCTGACTGCTCTTGCAGAGGATCTGGGTTCGATCCTCAGCACCCACATGGTGGCTGAGAACCGTCTTTAACTCCAGTTCCAGGGGAATCTGGCGCCCTCTTCTGACCTCCGTGGCATTGCACAACATGGGTACACAAACCTACATGCAGACAGTACATTCATACACATAAAAATAAATAAAATTTTAAAAAATCAAAGTATTAAAGTTACAAACATATGATTTTATTTTATATTTTTTGTACTTATTTCGTGTTTGTGTGTTATATGTGTGGCACTCAGAGGACAATGCACAAGAGTTGGTTCTCTCCCTCTACCATGTGAGTTCCAGGGAACCAAACTCTAATGGTCAGGCTTGGTGCCAAATACTACCACCCACTAAGCCATCTCAAGAGCCTTATTACTATGTAGGTAAATATATCAGAAATAAGAATAACCGTCAAAGAAATCCTGTACAAACATAAGCAAAACACCTTCTCCTCACTGCCTGTTTCTACTCTGCTCCTTCAAGTCCCTGGTGCGTGAGCCCACTAGGGCAGAGCCTAGCCCCAGGGCCCTTCAGCAGCTTAGGCAAGAAGCTTTGCAAGAGTCAGTCTTCCTGGTACAGCAGTGCCCAGTCCATCTCACGAGCACTGCCTTGCGGCAGGGAGTCCACCACATGTCCCTGGCCCAAGCAAGCCTAGGTAGACGTCCATACCTAGCAGTGTCTTAGGGTTGGTCAGACCCAGCTGTACCACTGGGTTGTCCAGGATGGCCTGGAAGAGAGGGCTGCTGGGATCGATGCCCTGGTCCAGCTCCTCAGGGGATGGCTTCCGGTCCCCCAGCAGCCACTCGCACTGCAAACCCAAGAACATCAGAGCCATTAGTTCCTTCTGGAGACATCAATGTCATCAGGCACAGAGGCTCATCCTGTCCCTTCCCTGATCAGCCTGAAGGGGCGCTAACATAAACAAACCCAGTCCATATTCAGTGCAGCCAGTGAGGCTGGAGAGAAGGAAGCAGCAACCTGACCTTCTCAGCAGAACCCACACTGCAGGTCACCCTGCTTGCTGCCATGGCCTTGGGCACAATGCAGTTCCAAACACCAACATGGCTCCAGCTCCACAGACAATAAGCCTAGAAGTCTGGATCCAGAACTAGTCACCTGTGCACCTCGGCTTTATGAGCCTCAACTCCATCCCCAAAGTAAGGCAGCCTTGGGTCCCCAGACTCCTCCCTGCACAGCACCTGTCAGCAGCTGCCACGTTCTCACCAGCTGGACTCGGTCTTTTAACAGTCTCTTTAAAAAGTCAGTAAACCACAGAACATGCACACAAGAAGCCTTGTATGGTAGTTCCAGGGTTTTCTCAGTCTCTGTTTAACAATCTGCCCTAACATTGCATGTGTGGGAAACCCAACCCAGCAACTTCACGACACGCTGCACGGGACAGCACAGGACAAGCACGGGACTGTCTGGACTCACAGCCGCGTTCTGCTGGTTGTTGTTCACTCGGAGTGCGTCCATCACTTCCTTCTCGTCAAAGCCCATCTCCATCAGCGAAATGACAGCCTAGGTGGGAACCACAAGCAGGTCAGCACGTTACCAGAGGACATGGTCCCACCAGGGATCAGGGAGCAGCAGCATGGACAGTGTGGTCTCGCTTCGGCCACTGCACCACCACAGGTGCTTGCAGACAGTGGTGAACACCTAGCCCAGGTGAGGTGGGAATGGACACTGGGACACCCTTGTTAAAGGCAGAACATGGCAGGACAAATGGCAACACAGGCCTTGCTGGCAGTCTCGCTCAGCCCTAGAGATGTAAACCCAATTCAAGTGTGGATGTGCAACCTGACCACATGGGCTACCCACAGTACAGACAAGCCTTAGAGCAAAGCCCCGAGAAAATGCACAGCACAGGCCAGAGCCCAGGAAAAGGAGGCAAGAGCCTCAACCAACAAAAAGGCTGGGAGTGGTGGTGCACACCTTTAATTCCAGCACATGGGAGGCAGAGGCAGGCGGATCTCTGTGAATTCAAGGACAGGCCAGTCTACATAGTGAGTTCCAAGGCAGCTAGGGCTACAGGGAGACCCTGTCTCAAAAAGACTTAAAAAAAAAAGGAGGAACTAGGGCTGGAGAGATGGCCTAGCAGTTAAGAGCGCCGACTGCTCTTGCAGAGGACCCGGGTTTGATCCCCAGCACCCACATGGCGGCTTAGAACCATCTGTAACTCCAATTCCAGGAGAACTCCAGTTCCAGGGGAATCCGACACCCTCTTCTGACCTCCGCGGCATTGCACAACACGGGTGCACATTCCTGCATGCAGACAGTACATTCATACACATAGAAAATAAATGAATTAATTAATTTAAAAATATATATTAAAAAAAAAAAAAAGGAGGAACTAAACCCCAGCAAGACTAGGGGGGGGGGGAGACAGAGACAGAGAGAAACCAGGAGAGACAGAGAGAGACCAAGAAGGAGAGAGAGAGAGAGAGAGAGAGGGACCAGGAGAGAGAGAGAGACAGAGAGAGAGAGACCAGGAGAGAGAGAAGGACTAGGAGAAAGACAGAGAGAGAAACCAGGAGAGAGAGACAGAGAGAGAGAAAGACCAGGAAGTAGGCAGGTATCAGCCGAGGTGACAAGGTGGGCTGAAAATGGACACTGTGGTGGATGAGGGAGGTGCCAGGTATCCCAGCTCCCAGGTCCTTACCCAGGGCCAGCCTGAGCCACTCCCACTTACCCTCTAGCCCATGAGAGGTCCCTCCAGCTCTCTAGACACTCCCCACCCAGGCCACAGACACAAAAACAGGTGCAACAGCCCAAACTTGTAGAATGCAGAAACGTCCACTTGAGCTTCCAGGGGATGGCATGGGTCCAGTGGCCACTGAGCAGGAAGAAGCTACCTGAACTCATTCAAGGACAGCGTATATGGGGAACAGGAGCCACGTCTGCCCAGGCCTGACTGGGAATGCCCACCCCCACTGCAGGCACTCATTCTCCTTACACAGCACATCCAGGCCCACACAGCCAAGTTCACCCCAGGCCCTACCACACTCATACCCGAGCATCCGGCCGGAATTCCCTTTTCCTCCGGATCTTCCTGAAGACTTCCGTGAGCTCGTCCCGGGCCTCCCCATCTGCACTCCCCATGGCAGCTTCAGGAGCAGTGGAGGTGGCGGCTGCAGCACCTGCCCCTGCATGGGGGGCCTGGCTTGGAAGAGGTGAGTCAATAGCAGGGTCTTCGGCATGCTCGATTAACCACTCCATGGCCTGAGGCACTGACATGCTGAAAGAGACAAGAGACTCTTAGCTCTCCCAGCAGCTAGCAGGCCTTCCCACCTGCATGCTCTGCTCTGAGGAGACCAGCTGTTCCAGTGTGCACAATGGCGGTGGATGCGCTCCTGGGATGGAACCCACACAGCCTTCGCCTCAACTCAGGACAAGCACACACACAACACACACACGCACACACACAGGACAAGCACACACGCGTGTGCGTGCTCTCTTCAAAACACATTCCCAGGGCTGGAGAGATGGCCTAGCGGTTAAGAGCACCAACTGTTCTTGCAGAGGACCCGGGTTCGATCCCCAGCACCCACATGGCGGCCGAGAACTGTCTGAAACTCCAATTCCAGGAGAACTCCAGTTCCAGGGGAATCCGACACCCTCTTCTGACCTCCGCGGCATCGCACGACACGGATGCACAGACTTGCATGCAGACAGTACATTCATACACATACAGAAATAAATAAAATAAAAAAATAGCTCTTAAAAAAAAAAAACAAAATAAAAAAACACATTCCCATCTACATACACACACACTTATTTTTCTTTCTTTTTCTGAGACAGGGTCTCACTGTGTAGTCCTGGCTGGCATGAAGCTGGCTATATAGACCAGGCTGGCCTTGAACTCAGAGACCTGACTGCCTCTGCCTCCAAAATGCTGGGATTAAAGGTATATTCCAATACACCCAGCCAAAAAAAACCTTTTGAGATGATAAATAAAGCTACTTCTGGGCACAACAGTGAGGCACCTCTTTTTACATGCACACACTGGAAAAGATTCCATCAGTTTGTGAGATAAAGATGTGACTACATGGGGCTGGAGAGATGGCCAAGCAATTAAGAGCACCGACTGTTCTTGCAGAGGACCCGGGTTCGATTCCTAGCACCCACATGGCGGCTGAGAACCGTCTTTAATTCCAGTTCTAGGGGAATCTGATGCCCTCTTCTGACCTCCACAGCACTGCACGACATGGGTACACAAACCTACATGCAGACAGTACACTCATACACATAAAAAAATAAAATTTAATCAAAAAAAATTTTTTTAAGGATAAATTTTAAAATTTCAGTATGAGAATTATTAAAAAAAAAAAAAAAAAGATGTGACCACAGGGAAACCCAAAGACCAAGCCCTATGGAAGGGAGGAGGAGGGAGGGGAGGGGGACAAGCTCAAGCTCACTGGTTTAGCCGAAGGGCCTTTGAGGCTCTGCTCTCAGGAAAGCCCATTTCCGTGAGCTGCCGCAGAGCGGTTTCATCCATCCGATCATCCTCATCTTCATCCAGCATAGCTGAGGAGAAAATGAAGATCTGCCGTGAGGGGTTTTCCAAGCCTTCAAACTCCCACGGCCGTATCTGCAAAGGCTCCTGGCAATTTATGAAGCAGCTGAAAAGCTGAGTCCTCCCATTACGCTGACATGTACGAACGGCCACGCCGTGGGAGGAACCCCACATCCAGGAAAAGCACAATACAGAGTTCCCTGTTTCCATGTGAAGGCTGGGGACACAGCCTGAAGCATGGTCAAACAGGCAGTGTGGGTCTGGGCTGGGCCAGGGTCATACCATTTGCCTTCTGAAACAATTCGACTGCATCAGGATTCAGTGCCAACAGCTTCTGTGCCACCTCAATAAGAGACACCAAGATTTTCCGGAGTTCTGTCTGAAACTGCAGAAAAAGGGAAGACATCATACTGGGAAAAGTGGTGCATGCCTGCATCTGGGCCCCCAGGAGGCTGAGGTAGGTAGACAGTGGTGCATGCCTGTATCCCAGCCCTCAGGAGGCTGAAGTAGGTAGACAATGGTGCATGCCTGCATTCCGGCCCCCAGGAGGCTGAAGTAGGTAGACAGTGGTGCATGCCTGCATCCCAGACACCAGGAGGCTGAAGTAGGTAGACAGTGGTGCACGCCTGCATCCCGGCCCCCAGGAGGCTGAGGTAGGTAGACAGTGGTGCATGCCTACATCCCGGCCCCCAGGAGGCTGAGGTAGGTAGACAGTGGAGCATGCCTGCATCCTGGCCCCCAGGAGGCTGAGATAGGTAGACAGTGGTGCATGCCTGCATTCCGGCCCCCAGGAGGCTGAAGTAGGTAGACAGTGGTGCATGCCTGCATCCCGGCCCCCAGGGGCCTACATCCCGGCCCCCAGGAGGCTGAGATAGGTAGACAGTGGTGCATGCCTGCATTCCGGCCCCCAGGAGGCTGAGGTAGGTAGACAGTGGTGCATGCCTGCATCCCGGCCCCCAGGAGGCTGAGGTAGGTAGACAGTGATACATGCCTGCATCCCGGCCCCCAGGAGGCTGAGGTAGGTAGACAGTGGTGCATGCCTGCATCCCGGCCCCCAGGAGGCTGAGGTAGGTAGACAGTGGAGCATGCCTGCATCCCGGCCCCCAGGAGGCTGAGGTAGGTAGACAGTGGTGCATGCCTGCATCCCGGCCCCCAGGAGGCTGAGGTAGGTAGACAGTGGTGCATGCCTGCATCCCGGCCCCCAGGAGGCTGAGGTAGGTAGACAGTGGTGCATGCCTGCATCCCGGCCCCCAGGAGGCTGAGGTAGGTAGACAGTGGAGCATGCCTGCATCCCGGCCCCCAGGAGGCTGAGGTAGGTAGACAGTGGTGCATGCCTGCATCCCGGCCCCCAGGAGGCTGAGGTAGGTAGACAGTGGTGCATGCCTGCATCCCGGCCCCCAGGAGGCTGAGGTAGGTAGACAGTGGTGCATGCCTGCATCCCGGCCCCCAGGAGGCTGAGGTAGGTAGACAGTGATACATGCTTGCATCCCAGCCCCCAGGAGGCTGAGGTAGGTAGACAGTGGAGCATGCCTGCATCCCGGCCCCCAGGAGGCTGAAGTAGGAAGAACATGGACAGTTTGAGCTAACTTAAGCTACACAGTGAAACCCTATCTCAAAAGGAAAACCCTGTCCCAAGAAGAAAAAGATTCTTTCTTTGAATGTCCAACAAACCTGCTTGGATCTGCAGCTCCAGCCCTGAGTTGACACTGCCAATCTATGAGGGCAAAAACACGCTTTCTTCCTTTGATTGAGTCCAGACCAGCAAGGGGAGGGTGGACAAAGAGCCAACAGGAGGTCCTGTGTGCAGGTGGGCTGTGCATAGGGCTTCTCAGCTACCACACGGGCACAACCACCTCTGGTTACAACCCAGAGTTTAGCTTGCAGCCACCGAGGACAACATCAAGCCAGCCAAGGCCAGGCAAGCTGCAGTTCCTTCTCTAACCTCACTGGAGAAATTAAGTGGATCTGACAGTCCACTGCCCACCAGCTCTGAGCCCAGTAGCAGCCTGGCAATGCCAGCAGATGTCCAAGGAGGAGTTGGAGCTACGAGATGAGAGACCTCCTATAGAGCTCCCCTCCAGAACAGAGTCTGGAGATGAGGGAACATTAATAAGCCCTCCTGAGACAGACCAGGAGAGACGACACAGAGACCACGAGAGACACAGAAACCAGTCACTGCAGAAAGTGCAATGCCCTAATCAAACTGAATTCTCCAGAAGAGACCTTGAGAAAAATCTAGCTCCGAGCAGGGCCTGATGGGTGCAGAACTGATGAAGGTAAAGGTGGCCACTTTCCCCACCTCCTGCACACACAAGCGGACCTCATCCTGGGCTGGCCACTTTCCCCAAGTGGACCTCAGCCTGGGCTGGGTACTTTCCCCAACTCCTGGCCACACAAGAGGACATCATCCTGGGCTGGGCACTTTCCCCAACTCCTGCACACACAAGAGGACATCATCCTGGGCTGGCCCACGTGGGCATGGTATAGGCTTTTGTCCTTTAAGTTGGAATATTCCTGTCTAACTTAAAAACTCAGACTCCTCCCCGAAAGGTTTGCTGTGCTCCGGACAAAGGCCTGCATTTACCCCACAAAACAGCTGCCTGTCCATCCAGGGCTGCCCTTCGACATCTAGTAAATTTCATACTTTGAAAAACTGTAGATTTATGGAACAGTTACAAAAGTAGGAAAGAGCTCCTCAATACTCTAGCCCAGATGCTTTGCTTTTTTCCTCCTCTTGTGGAGACAGAATCTGCCTAGGTATCCTCTGACCGGGTATCCTCTGACCGGGTATCCTCTGACCGGGTATCCTCTGACCGGGTATCCTCTGACCGGGTATCCTCTGACTAGGTTTCTAAGCTAGCCTCAAACTCCTGGTCTCAAGCTGTCCTCCTGCCTCTGCCTCCTGAATACGAGGATGACAGGCATACACCAACCATGACGCCAGCCCTAAGCACTTTCAAGAAGCCTCTTGCCACCCGCAAGGACACCCCCAACCCCATGCTAGCAGCCACTCACGTCTCTCGTGGTGGTCTGGACAGCAGTTCGGTCTATGCTGCAGGCAGGCAGGCTGGCAGTTGCCCGGAGGATGGCGTCTTTGTCTGGAGCCCTTTGCTCTTGTTTCTTCTGCACAGAAAATGACTCCAGTCAGAAAAAAGCACGAGGGCTGGGAGCAGGAAACTGGACAGACAGCAGAGGGAGAAAAGCAGTGTCCTCCAGGCTGTACTGTGATCCCCTTGAGATGGGAGGTTCTGAAACAGAAGCCTGATAAGATGCTTAGGACACAATCTCACCTGCTGTAAGCCCTGTGGTGGTAAACAGAGGGGATGGATCCAGGGTGATCCCCTGTGGTGCTGTGGTGGGACCAGGAAAGGGGCTTCAGAGAAAGCACACAGCTGCAGTGAAGCTCGGAGGCCTCTGCAGCCTCTGTGAGCAAAAACAAAGGATGAGGAGACAGAAGCTCAGAGACGGACAGGGACAGGGACAGGGACAGGGACAGGACAGGAGGAGCAGCTGAGCAGAGGCAGCAGCACACCCAGAAAGTACAGAGGGCACAGAAAGGCACGCAGTGGAAGAACAGAGCCACTGCTAGTGTGAAGCACCCATAAGGCAGAACCCACCAGAAGCAAGGCCACGCCAACCCACCAAAAATCAGCAGGACACTGTGGCCAGAGAAGGCAGACCTGGCCTCCAGGAGCCAAAGTGGAGCTTCTAATGCACTGGCCTAGCCAGCAGCTGCCTAGGAAAGTGAAACCTGAGAGCCTACAGTGGGGGACTACACCCAGGGAGGGAAGGAGGCATGGAGGGAAGGAGGAGGAGGAACGAGAGGAGGAGGGAGACAGATTGGGGCGGGGGAGGAAATCTGCCTTCCTACACTGCCTGTTTTCCTTCTATTACACCCCCGGCTACTCACATTATCAGCAAGCCAGACAAATGGAGGAAAGGGGTCAAGGAGGCCAGGCCTCTGCCCTGTGAACCCAGAAACTTGACACAAGCCTCCGGGGCTCTCGGAGGCTGGGTATAAGGAAGGAGTCCATGACCATGACCAAGAAGAAGAAAAATAAAAACAGGAAGAAGGAGAAGGAGCATGGAAAGGAGAGAGGACCTCAACACCAGCCACCGGAGCCATACCAGCCCCAGGAGCCACACCAGCCGCAGAAGCCACACCAGCCACCGGAGCCACACCAGCCACCGGAGCCACACCAGCTGCAGGAGCCACGCCAGCCCCAGGAGCCACGCCAGCCCCAGGAGCCATGCCAGCCCCAGGAGCCACAGCCACCAGAGCCACACCAGCCCCAGGAGCCACACCAGCCACCGGAGCCACACCAGCCCCAGGAGCCACACCAGCCCCAGGAGCCACACCAGCCGCAGGAGCCACACCAGCCGCAGGAGCCACACCAGCCGCAGGAGCCACACCAGCCGCAGGAGCCACACCAGCCGCAGGAGCCAAACCAGCCACCAGAACCACACCAGCAGGTGTGTGCCAGGGGACCATAGCATGGCCTGAGGCAGCCAGATGAGAGGGCTACAAAGTGGCTAGAAGATAGGTCCAAGAAAATCCACAGGACACACACAGGCCCAGCAGCCAGTAGGAGCTGCAGACAGTTAAAGAAAAAGCAAAAACAGGCATGTAATCAGCAGTCAAGAAGCCAGGCACGGCAGCACACACCTGTAATCCCAGCCCTTGGGAAGCTGAGGCAGGAAGACCACAAATTTGAGGCTACCCTGGTCTACGGAGTGAGTAGAGGTGGCCAGAGCTACACACAAGTCCCTGTCTGAAAAAGAATAAGAACAAACAAAAACAAAAACCACACACAGGGGGTGGAGAGATGGTTCAGCAGTTAAGAGCACCGACTGCTCTTGCAGAAGACCCCAGCTCCATTCCCAGCACCCACATGGCAGCTAAGAGCTGTCTTAGTGGTGGCACACAGCTTTAATCCCAGCACTCGGGAGGCAGAGGCAGGCAGATCTTTGTGAGTTCGAGGCCAGCCTGGTCTACAGACTGAGTTCCAGGACAGCTGGGGCTATAGGGAGACCCTGTCTCAAAAAAGACAAAAAAACAAAAAAGATGGCTCAGCCCTGGGCTGGGGCTTTGTAGCTCAGCACAACCAAAGCAGAGAAGCACAAGCCTGGGGCAGCCCTGGCCTGGCCACCAGACCCCTTACAAAGGAGGGGCTCTTTCCAGAAAGGAGGGTACAACCACTAGTTGAAAACTGGTTGTGGGGTTGGAGAGATGGCCTAGCAGTTAAAAGCGCCAACTGCTCTTGCAGAGGACCCAGGTTCAATCCCCAGCACCAACATGGCGGCTGAGAACCGTCTTTAGCTCCAGTTCCAGGAGAATCCGACACCCTCTTCTGACCTCTGCGGCATTGCACAACACAGGTGCACAAACCTACATGCAGACAGTACATTCATACACATAAAAATTAATTAATTAATTAAAAAAAAGAAAGAAAACTCTGGCTGTATGAAGAGAGACAGCCATGCAAGCTGGTCCCAGAACTGAGGTTAGCCCCCAGGTGACAGCAGTGACTGGATTCTGTCAACTTCTTGGAAACACTCAGAAGCATTCTTCTAGCACCTCCAGGAAGGAAGGCTTGAGAGCCTGAAGAACCAGCTGAGCCTTCTGACCTCACAAGCATGAGGAAAGGGCTTGAATGCTGTGTTCACAAGGCTGTGGCTGCAAGAGGTAGCAGCAGGAATCTAGCAACTCAACCCAGAGAAAGCATCAGACCTGGCTGCACAAGGACACATGCGCGCGCGCGCNTTAATTAATTAATTAAAAAAAAGAAAGAAAACTCTGGCTGTATGAAGAGAGACAGCCATGCAAGCTGGTCCCAGAACTGAGGTTAGCCCCCAGGTGACAGCAGTGACTGGATTCTGTCAACTTCTTGGAAACACTCAGAAGCATTCTTCTAGCACCTCCAGGAAGGAAGGCTTGAGAGCCTGAAGAACCAGCTGAGCCTTCTGACCTCACAAGCATGAGGAAAGGGCTTGAATGCTGTGTTCACAAGGCTGTGGCTGCAAGAGGTAGCAGCAGGAATCTAGCAACTCAACCCAGAGAAAGCATCAGACCTGGCTGCACAAGGACACATGCGCGCGCGCGCGCACACACACACACACACACACTCACTCACTCACACACAAAGTGATTCAGACAAGACACAGAAGCCAGAAGAGAGCAGCAGACGTTGGCAAGTGACCAAACACATGTGACACACTGTCAGAGGTTTATAACTTCTACTGCAGGAGAGGTATTTACAAATCCATAAAGAAGCAAGCAAAAGACTCCAGGAAAATACGTCTGTATGAAGATCATTTTTTTCTCCTTTTTAAAATTTTATCTTGCCATCTTACCACAGAGATACATGCACAGCCATGTTTATTGCAGCTCTCTTCACAATACCAAAGAGCTGGAACCAATCCAAGTGCCCCTCAACTGACGAGTGGAAAGAGAAAACGTGGTACATCTACACAATGGAGTTCTATGCAGTGGTAAAGAAACATGACATCATGAGCTTCCCAGGTAAATGGAGGGAGCTAGAAGATATCATGCTGAGTGAAGTAACACAGTCCCAGAAAAACAAAGGACGAATGGTATCCCTCATCTGTGGATGCTAGCACCAATTATCTAGTTGTATGGCAAACTGAGCAACGTCAATGTGATCTGAAAACTGTGCTCTTATTATTGTGAATCCCTTAAAAATAAATAAGAAAATAAAATAAAATTTTATCTTCCAATGATGGAAACTGAACCCACGGCCTTCAAAACACAGGTAAGTGTTCTATACTCCCAACCCTAAGACATTCATCCTTTTTTATTTTTTTGGTCTTTTTGAGATAGGGTCTCCCTGTAGTCCCAGGTGGCCTGGAACTTACCTGGCTGGATTGGCCTGGAACTCAGAGATCTACCCACCTCTGCCTCCCAAGTGCTGGGATTAAAGGCATGTATCACCATGCCAGGCTGATTCATTTATTTTATGTGTATGACTGTTGTGACTGCATGTGTATAAGTACCCTCATGTCATGCAATGCCCCCAGAGGACAGAAGAGGACACTGGATTCCCTGGAACTGGAGCTATGGACAGGTGTTAGCTGCCATGTGGTGCTGGGATTCGGACCTGGGTCTTCTGCAAGAGCAGCCAGTATCCTCAACCACTGAGCCTTTTCTCCAAAATCATCTTGATATGACATGCTCACGGCAGAAAGCAGTCCTTAAACAACAGCAGCGATGTTTAAACAGAAGCAGTAACATGAGCTGGAGCGATGGCCTAGCGGTTAAGAGCGCCGACCACTCTTGCAGAGGACCCGGGTTCGATCCCCAGCACCCACATGGCAGCCGAGAACCAGAACCGTCTGAAACTCCAATTCCAGGAGAACTCCAGTTCCAGGGGAATCCGACGCCCTCTTCTGACCTCTGCGGCACTGCACATCACGGGTGCACAAACTTGCATGCAGACAGTACATTCATACACATACAGAAATAAAATTAAAAAAAAAAAGGAGTAACGTTCCCTTGGGGGAAGGAGGCTGGATGGAGCTGGATCCTTATCACCAAAAACCATAACCTGACAGAATGTACGTCCTATGTTGACAGGAGTACTGAGACGGAGGAGAGAACACTGAAGAGGAGCTAGAGTTCCAGGTGTGCTGTGCTGCGTCTCAGGCCCTGAGTTCTAGCCCCACCACTGAACAGACATTTAAACAGATAAAAAGTTATAAGTGATCCCTCAGGAAATACAAATCAAGTGTGGTAGGAATCAAGTTAGAAGACTTGTAGTATTCTTTGACTTTTTTTTTAATTTTTTTAAGTTTTAATTTTTTTAATAAATAACTAAAAAATATTTAATTTTATTTATTTTTTTATTTTTTATTTTTTTATTTTATTTATTTCTGTATGTGTATGAATGTACTGTCTGCATGCAAGTCTGTGCACCCGTGTCGTGTAATGCCGTGGAGGTCAGAAGAGGGTCTCGGACTCCCCTGGAACTGGAGTTCTCCTGGAATTGGCGTTTCAGACGGTTCTCAGCTGCCATGTGGGTACTGGGGATCGAACCCAGGTCCTCTGTAAGAGCGGTCGGCGCTCTAAACCGCTAGGCCATCTCTCCAGCCCAATTTTATTTATTTTTATGTGTATGAATGTACTGTCTGCATGTAGGTTGGTACACCCGTGTCGTGCAATGCCACGGAGGTCAGAAGAGGGCATCGGATTCCCCTGGAACTGGAGTTAAAGACGGTTCTCAGCCACCATGTGGGTTCTGGGAATCGAACCCGGGTCCTCTGCAAGAGCAGTCAGTGCTCTTAACTGCTAGGCCATCTCTCCAGCCCCTAATTTTTTTTTTTTATGTGTATGAGTATATTGTCTGCATGTAGATTTGTGTACCCGTGTCATGCAGTGCTGCAGAGGTCAGAAGAGGGAGTCAGATTCTCCTGGAACTGGAGTTAAAGACGGTTCTTAGCCGCCATGTGGATGCTGGGAATCGCACCCGGGTCCTCTGCAAGAGCAGTCAGCACTCTTAACCACTAGGCCTTCTCTCCAGTCCCCTTCTTTGACTCTTAAGACATGCATTATGTTGACTTGGAAAAAAATTAGCCAGGCATGGTAGCATACTTTAATCCCAGCACTCAGAAGGCAGAGCCAAGCAGATCTCTTTAAGTTCCAGGCCGTCCAGGGTTACACAGGGAGACCCTGTCTCAACTACACCCCCCCCACACACACACACACACATATATACACACAAAAAAAATTACTTCATAAAACTGTGAAGTAACACTATAATGTTTCATTTTTCAAGATGAAGTATCAAGGCAGCTCCATAGCACCTTCCCGCTACCTTTGACCTACCTGTCAGCAGTCCTACCCAAACCCAAGGCCACAGCCCTGTTTATACTAGTAATGGGACATTTAAGTTCAGATACTCAGTCAGAACTGTAATCCTATCTGCCAGGCTCAGGATAGCAGAGGGAGGCCCAGATCTGTCAGCTGGAGATAGGTGGGGCAGCCTGCCCATGTGCTGCCCCGCCTACACCCATGCCCACACCCACATCCACACCAACACCACAGCCAGGTGGCCGAAGATAAGGAGGGGGCAAAGCCCAGGCACCCCAAAATAGCTCATCTGCTATCAGGCCACAGGTCCAGCCAAAAGTTGGCCTGCTCCTTCCCTGAGGCCAACACTCTTTGGTATTTCAAAGCACTGGTAAGAAACTCCAGACCTTAAGACAGAAACTGTTATTATTACACGGTGGTGGCTGCCCTTTAAAATCCAAGTTCCGCCGAGCGTGGTGGCGCACGCCTTTAATCCTAGCACTTGGGAGGCAGAGGCAGGCGGATCTCTGTGAGTTCAAGGCCAGCCTGGTCTACAGAGTGAGCTCCAGGCCAGCTGTGACTAGAGGGAGACCCTGTCTCAAAAATACAAAAAAAATAAATAAATAAATAAATAATAAAATCCAAGTTCCATTCCCAGCCCCTTCGTAGGGTGGCTCACAACCAACTATAACTACAGCTCCAAGGTGATCCAACACCCTTTTCTGGCCTCTTCAGACCTACACACATGTAAGTAAAACTTTAAAACAGTCTTTATGACAGCACCTCCCCACACCAGGCACAGGCACAGGCACGTATGTGGTCTGGCAGCAGGACTCACAGGGACAGCAGACAGGATGCACCAGGGACTGTGTAAGAGAACCCTCCTGAAGGATAGGCTGGAATGAACTCTGGTTTCCCTAAGGCTCCAGATAAAAGGAAGACGCAAGCCACAAACACCTCTGACAGACTCCAGGACACAGCTGCCGTCTCCTCTCCCGACTGCTCTTGATGCCTCATAACGTAACAATGGCCACTTGCCTACATTGTTCTGCTGAGAGATGAGGACACAGAAGTCACCTGGGCAGCAGCACAGGTGAAGCTCCCACTGAGGACAGCAACCTCCCTCTCGTCTGCCTTCAGACCCATGGCAGCTTTCCTGGAGCATGTCACCAGTCAGGAACAGACAGAGAGGTAAACAGGGTTAGCCAAGATGGAGGTCCGTCACAGCACATGCGTTGTGGAAGACTGTGCAGGCCCTGGGATAATGCACACATTAACACATATGACACATCACAGTCTGGGGATAATGTACATATAACACATATGACACATCAAAGCCTGGGGATAATGTACATATAACACATATGACACATCACAGCCTGGCTGTATGAGACTTCTGCAGACATAGATCTCTAGTTGCGAACTTTCAAACTTACCTTTTCTTCTGCAGAGACATCAGCCATCTTAGGAAGTGGAGAAGGAGCACGCTTTTTTATCAGTAGAAGAACATCTAGGAAAAATAATCAGTGTACCTATGAAGCCGGGTATCACTACCATAAATCATATTAAGTGCTTTGGGGGCTGAGAGACAGCTCAGTGGTTACAGTGCTTGCCATGCAAGTATAAGGACTAGAGTTCAAATCCCCAGAACCCTTGTCAACGCCAGATAGGCATGGAAGCCTGCTGTAATCCTAGCACTCCAAAGGCAGAGAAGGGAGCCACAGAGCAAGCTGGCTACCCAGCCCAGCCATTGTAGACAAGCTGGCTACCCAGCCCAGCCATTGTAGACAAGCTGGCTACCCAACCCAGCCATGTAGACAAGCTCCAGGTTCAGCAGGAGACCCTACTTCCACAAATAAGGTGGACAGTGATCAAGAAGACTCCCAGGCCTACACATGCATATACACATGCATATACACATGCATATACACATGCATATACACATGCATATACACATGCATATACACATGCATATGCGCGCACGCACACACACACACACACAGAAGAGGGGAGGGGAGGGGAGGTCCTAAATGCCCAAGGTCAGAAAAGCAAGTTTCCTCTGGGTCTCTCCCAAGCTAGCCCCTTCTTGGCTTTGCCATGCCATGGGTCACCATAGATTACCAGGGACTCTAGAGGTGGGTGCAGCACATCCCTGATAACCATATTATCCATTAGTGGACAACTTTAAAAAAATGTCCTTGTTCTTGTTTTTGTTTTCCAGACAGGGTCTCCCTGTAGTCCCAGCTGTCCTGGAACTCACTATGTAGAGACCAGGCTGGTCTTGAACTCATAGAGATCTGCCTATGTCTACCTCCTGAGTGCTGCAAATAAAGGTGTACACCACCATGCCTGGCTAAAAAATGTCCTTAAGAGCTCAGTTTTAAAACTCCATGATGCTGGAGAGCTTGGCCTGGTGCCTCTAAGCCAACACTGAGAGCTGTGGCCAGTTGACAGCTCACCATTGGGGGGGTCACTTCTCGTGAAGTAGGATTTTGAGCTCTTGTCGTGGCTCAACTTAAATCAAAGCCTTCATGTAAATGACATACAGAAAAAAACTGAAGCTTTCTCCCAGAGCCTCAGAGCAAGGTAAGCGGTGGATGCGTGCGACAGAGCACCTCATCCGGACATTGCAAACCGCCACCAGATGATCTCTTCCAACCCCAAAATAAAGTCTGCAAAAGCTCTGGACTCTGGCTTTGGTATGAAACAAAATTAAACACAGCACATGGGTGGCTTCTCGGACATGCCCCTTACTCAGTTTAGATTTTTGCTATTTTTCACAAGTACACTAAAACATACACTTCTTTTAATAAAGAAAAAAAGGAAAATAAAACACACAGAGCCTATCCAGTACTCCTGCTTGTGTCCAATTCAGACCGGTGCCACCAAGTAGAACCAGGCCCTGTAGACATGGACTTTTGAGGCCACCTCACCTTGGTCCTGGACGTTCTCTTCCACAATGGTTTTGGAGTCACTCAGCACCCTCTCTGAAGCAGCATGTATTAACTTATGCTGGGTCACACTCTTGGGGTCTTCTAAGCTCCCATAAGCACCCTAGGGGAAGAATCATGTCACAGATCTCAAACAGGAAGTGAACTTTACAGGAGCAACACAGTCTGACACTCTAAGCCATGTCTGGAATTACTGAGTTTTCTTTTGACTGTGTATGGATGTTTTCATGTGGGTGTATGTCCACGTGTCCACATGCATATGGTAGCCAGAGGTTAATCTTGGGGGTCTTTCTCAATCACTCCACACTTTATTTTTTGAGACAGTGCCTCTCACTGAACTCAGAGCTCATAGATTCAACCAGGCCGACCAGTGTCTGAAATGGACTCCTGAAATGGATTCCTTGACTCCTGAAATGGCCCAGAACTTAGGAACACAAGATCCTGCTGATCAGCAGCTACAACTGGAATCATTTTAGTTTGGAGAGACCTGGAAAATGATTTTTAGATGAATGTGTACCTGTGGGCCTCTGAGAACCTGAAGATCCAGAGGTTTTGTGCATTTGCTGTTTCTTCTTTGACACATGTATAGGACAGGGACAGCACAGAGAGACAGCTTCCCTGAGCAAGGAGGCAACCCCTGCCCAGTGGATGCCCAAAGGCACCGGAAGGGCATGCCACACAGCTGGGCTCAGCTCAGCTTTGAGCCCAAGCAATGTCATCCTCCAGCTGCAGCTTCCTGGAGACTCACAAGCACAGAGCTGTTGTCTAGGTCGCCAGGGCCCTAGAAACCTAGAAACAGCACTGCGCAGGGGCAGTGGAGGAGACTGGGAAGGCAGCCCATCTGCAGCTCTGTGAGTGTAGCCCTTCCAAAAGGCATTCACAGGTGACCCAAGAATCCACCTGCATGGCAATTTACTTCACATGCCAAGGAGGTGAGTAGAGGCCTGTGTAGACCTTTCAGTCTTGTAGTTAGCTTTTCCAGACTCCACCACAGACTCTAGGCTGGGGCCCGGCAGCCAGGTTCCAGCACACAATGTACAGAATGCATACCCATGCCGGGCGTGGTGGCGCACGCCTTTAATCCTAGCACTTGGGAGGCAGAGGCAGGCAGATCTTTGAGTTCAAGACCAGCCTGGTCTACAGAGTGAGTTCCAGGACAGCTGGGACTACAGGGAGACCGTGTCTCAAAAAGACCAAAAAAAAAAAAAGCAGAATGCATACCCACCACCTCCAGTGACAGTTCTGCTGGACTTTGGGCAGCAGCTATCTCATTGCTAAGTAGAAAAAGACCAAGAAAACACCAATAATGCATGTGACGGAGACAAGCAGGTGCTCCTGGGCCTGTGCTCATCACCAGGCACACTAATCTGAGGTTCTGCAGACTGCTACAAGCTGACTACTGCCCAGGTGCCACTGGATTAGCTACAACTCCTCCCCAGAGGCCAGACCCTCCCCCCCCAAACCACACCACACTCCAGATGCAGCCAGGAGTGAGGATGGCTTGTTGATGCTGTGGGTGCCCTGGGAATAGACGGCAGAATTACCTGATGATCAATAAAAGAAGAAGCCAGACAGCCTTGAGAGACAACTTACTAACACTTTCTAAAACCGGATGGGATGCAACAAGGGCCTGGAGAGGGCTTTGACCTGTTCCAGGATGGGCCACCTGGCTCACCTGGGACACAGGGTCCTCAGGCCTTCCTGGACATGCTGGAAGGAATCATGCTCACCACATGCCTCTGCACACACTGACAGGAAAGAGAAAAGACTGAATGAAGCATGTGCTTCCCTCTGGACACTGAAATTTAGAGTACCAGAAAATCCCGTCAGTCTCAAATTGGAAACATTTTTAAAAATAGCCGATGGTTCATACCTTTAATCCCAGTACCCAGGAGGCAGAGGCAGGCAGATATCTGTGAGATCAGCCAGCCTGGTCTACATAGCAACATCTAGGCTAGCTGGGGCTACGGGGAGATTCTGTCTTTACAAAGAAAAAAGAAAAGACCATGAAAGGCCTCAGAGGGAAACACAACATGAAGCTGAAGCTCTTAAGGAAAACAGACCATACACACGCCACTGTGAGAAAAAGACCATACGCACGCCACTGTGAGAAACAGACCATACGCACGCCACTGTGAGAAA
>VZQC01011991.1:4022059-4043330 GCA_009823505.1 Rhizomys pruinosus
TGTGTTTTCGAGACAGGGTCTCCCTGTAGCCCCAGCTGTCCTGGAACTCACTCTATAGACCAGGCTGGCCTTGAACTCACAAAGATCTGCCTGCCTCTGCCTCCCAAGTGCTAGGACTAAAGGCATGCGCCACCACGCCCAGCTCAAGGGAGACCCTTTCTCAGAAAGACAAAAAAAAAAAAGAAAAGAAAAGAAACACCTAGCTTATTCACAACATACCTACATACCTTTGGGGGACTGTAAGGGCTTTTCCAGAAAAGACTCGGTGAGGGAGATAGCAGCACTGCCAGGCTAGAGTCACAGCTGAACAGAAGCCAGTGAGCGTACCCCTACCTTCTCTGTCCTCTGATCCAAAGTAGCCCCCAGGCTCCCAGCATCACAGAGCCACCTGCCCTACACCTCTCCAGCCATAGAGAACTATGTCCATCAGCCATGAGCCAAGATAAATCCTTCCTCCCTTTGTTGCTTTTATCTGAGATCTAGATACAACTAGAAAAGTATAATATGCATTCTCCCTTCAGAAATACTGACTGGACTGCTTTGCAATTCTAAAACGTGCAGCTAATCCTAGCAGATCCATCAGGTTCAGAATAAAGTCTGTGAAATACAAAAAAAAAAAAAAAATCCTCAAAAAACCTGTACCATTTCATGTCACCAAGAACAAGACTGGGGCACCAGTCCTCCTGCCAGGTACCACCTGCCAGGTATCCATCGACACATACTGACCCCAGAGGAGCTGGCTTTAGCTTCTGTTCACACCTGGTCCTGTCATCATGTGAAGACGGCAGACCCTGAAGCTTCACAGGACCTGGGTCATTTTAGCCACCGAAGGACCAAGTCCTGTGCTCCACCCTGCTCCACACCATGGGAAAGCTCCCCACCTTCCCACCTCTACCCCCTTTAAAGGAGTGTTTTTAGGTTTAAGCAACAGAGGCTGGAGAGCATCATGGCTAACTTGTTTTAGATTAAAAAAAAAAAAAAAAGGGAGTGGGACTGTGCTGGATAGCTTTAGTGTCAACTTGACACACTGGGTTGAGGAATTGTCCCCACTGGACTGACCTGTAGCCATCTATTGGCATTTTCTTGATTGGTGAGTGATGTAGGAGGACCCAGCCTACTGTGGGTGCCACCCCAGGCAGGTGGTCCTGTGTTGTACAAGAAAGCAGTTGGAGCACGGGCCAGAAGAGCAAGCCATTAAGCACTGTTCCACCGTGGCCTTTACTTCAGCTCCTGCTTCTAGGTTCCTGCCCTGAGTTCCTACCTTGGACTCCCTAAATGATAAACTGTGACCTGGGAGATGTGAGCCAAATAAACCCTTTCTTCCCTGTCCTAGTTTGTCCTCCATTGCTGTGACAAAACACTCTGACCGACACCAACTTGGGGAGGAAAGGGTTTATTCAGCTTACATCTCCTGGGTCACAGTTCATCACTCAGGGAGCCCAAGGCAGGAACCTGGAGGCAGGAGCTGAAGCACAGGCCATGGAGGAATGCTGCTCACTGGCTTGCTCCTCTGGCCCATGCCTAGCCTGCCTTCTTATACCTTACACAACCACCTGCCCAGGGTGGCACTACTCATTGTGGGCTGGGCCCGCCCACACTGCTCGACCATCAAGACAATACTCCACAGATGTGGCCACAGGCCAATCCAATGGAGCCAATTCCCCAATTGAGGCTCCCTCAACCCAGGTGTGTCAAGTTGACACTAAAGCTATCCAGCACAATTGACCCCTTGTCAACTTGACACACAAAACACATCACTATTAAACCACCACCTTTCCAGTTCTTATCCCCAAAGTATGATGTTAACATTAATCACAACCTAAGACAGTACAACCTTAAAAGCCCCACAGTCCTTAAAATGTCCAAACACTTAAAAGTTCACAGTCTATTAAAAGTCTCTTAACTGTGGGCTGCTGTAAAATCCAAAACAAGTACTGTCTTATTTCAAAGGGAAGAATCAGGCACACTCAAACAAAACCTAAGTCCAGCAAGTAGCTCAAGGCTGGACACCTGGGATTCACTCACGATCTTCTGGGCTCCAAAGGGTCTCGGCAGCTCCCCCTCTCCGACTCTGCCGTCCGTGGCACACTCATCTCGCAGGCCCAGGCCGACTCCATTCTACACCTACCGCTGCTCTTGGTGGTCGTCCCAGGGTACCGGCATCTCCAAAAAGCTGGGGTCGCTACTGAAACTGAGGCAGCACCTTCACCAATGGTCTCTTCTGACCTCTCCTGGTGCAAAGCCTCAGCTTCTCTCCATGACCCCTGCAATCCTGGGGTCTTCACAGCAACCGAGGTGCACTTCCACCAATGGTCTTTCCTGACCTCTCACAGTGCCAAGCCTCGGCTGCTCTCTGTGACCCCCTCAAATTTCAACACCGGAACCATATAGGAGACTCTTACACGTTACCAAGTCCGGCTTCTGGCTCGAGATGGAGGCTCAGGCCCTTTCTGGGTCACAGCTTCTGTGTGCTGACCTTGAAGATATTCTCCCCAGAAGATTTCACCTCAGTGATGCTGGTCTCTTGTTACTTACAGCTGATTTTTCAGCCCCAGCTAACCAGCATCAATTGCCCCAGTACCACAAAAGTTTCACTTCAGGTTCTGGTCTCTTGTTACTTACAGCTGATTCTCCACAGCCCCAGCTGACCAGAACCCACAGATTACACAGTCCTGATGATCTCTGCTCTCCTTTGAAACTAGAAACTTCACAAGCCAGGCCTCCATCTTCTACAACTCCTTCAGCAAAACTGCTCCAAGCTCCACAGCAACAATCTTTAGGCATTCAATGATCTTCCCAGCCCAAAGTTCCAAACGCCTCCACAATCCTTCCCCAAAACACCAAGGTCAGGTCTGTCACAGCAATACCCCACTCGTCTGGTACCAATTTCTGTTCTAGTTTGTCTTCCATTGCTGTGACAAAACACTCTGACCGACACCAACTTGGGGAGGAAAGGGTTTATTCAGCTTACATCTCCTGGGTCACAGTTCATCACTTAGGGAGCCCAAGGCAGGAACTCAGGGCAGGAACCTGGAGGCAGGAGCTGAAGCACAGGCCATGGAGGAATGCTGTTCACTGGCTTGCTCCCCTGGCTCATGCCCAGCCTGCCTTCTTATACGGTACACAACAACCTGCCCAGGGTGGCACTACTCATTGTGGGCTGGGCCCTCCCACACTACTCGACCATCAAGACAATACTCCACAGATGTGGCCACAGGCCAATCCAATGGAGCCAATTCCCCAATTGAGGCTCCCTCAACCCAGGTGTGTCAAGTTGACACTAAAGCTATCCAGCACACTCCCTAAGGTGGTTTTAGTCAATTTAGTCACAGTTAATTGAAAGAAAACCAAAACAGGGAGAAAAAAACAATCTATTTCCCTATGAAGCCCCTTCGTGATACCACAGTACACTTGCCAGACTGCTGTGAGAGAACAAAAATCTCAATTTAAAGAAAGATAATGGAAAAAAAACTCAAATTATATGACTGCAGTACCAAATGCAATACTAAGCATCACAGCACCTATCAAAGCCAGCTGTCTAACCTACCCCAACACTCCTGAAATTCATCAATACACATTTGTAGATCATTCTCCATTCCCTTCATAAAGCAGGACTGTGACAATTATATAAATCCATACTATTGGTGAGCTCAGCAAATGCCATACCAATGAAGGGGACATCCCACGTTCATGTGGTTTGGGGCTGACAATACACTGTCATTCACTGCCGTCATCCTCCCGTTGGCTTTGGAGTCACTCCAAACTTGGGCCTCAAAAGCCCATCCAGGTGGGGGAGGATACAGCCTGTCACTAGTCAAGCAGGGATGACAGCAATAGTCTAGGTCCCAGGGAGCCCCAGCCTTTGAGCCTGTGCTAAGCCTATGATTTTTCTAGACAGCGAGGGCTGGTTCAGATGAAGAACAAGAAAGCAGTTAAAATATACCTCTCCTTTGAGTATGGGAGCCTCCTGGAGGTGAACCACAGAAGCCAGGACCTCTCCGTCACTTACATCCAGTGTGCTGCAGAAGGGGCTTGAACCAGGTGTCCCACCCTCCCACCTACTAAAGCTACAGACTGATACCACAGAAGCTGCACTGAGGAGATGCAAACTGCCCTTTGTAAGCAGTTGCTACAGGAATTGGAAATTTGCCTCGAGAGGAAGCACATGTGGATGCCAAGCTTTGGCAGAAGCTGTCACTATAGATTCCTAACTTTTCACAGTCCCCACTAAAAAACTGTGGCCACCCTCAACCCAAATTCTGACAGGGAACACTAATCCTGTCAAGTACTGTGCTTCCATAAGCCACCGGGATCTGAGAGACATCTGCCTCACCCTTTACCTAGCTGCTTGAAGAGGTTAAGGCTTCAAGAACTAGTTCTGGGACTAGAGAGATGGTTCAGCAGTTGAGAGTACTGGCTGCTCTTGCAGAAGACCTGGGTTCAATTCCCAGTACCTACATGGTGGCTAACAATCATCTGTATCTCCAGTTCCAGGGGATCCAACACCTTCTTCTGACCTCCACAGGCACTGCACAACTCAGGGGCACTCACATACATGCAGGGAATATGTATACTCATAAGATGAAAATAAAAATTTAAAAAAGAACTGGTTTCCAGAGTTACTTCCATAAAGAGCCGACTAGAATACAATGCTCAATTCATGTGAGTGAACTTCAACAAATGCCACTCACTGGCGAGGAGACCCTTGTCCTGGTCCTTCCCACTCAATCAACTGTCCCTCCAGGAGAAAAGCAGAAGCCAGGGACCCGTCCAACAGTGGCGCTATTTTAAGTGACTCAAGCTCAGGCCAAGGGCTAGCAGCAGCTGGCTCTGCAAGGAAGGAACCTAGAAACTTCTTAGCCCGTAGGGAAGTTACTGGAAAACAAAACCCTCATCCCAACAGCAAGCAGGCGCGGCGCGAAGGCTGGAAAATCAGGACCCCCTAGCCTTCACCTCTCCAGCCTCCGTTTCCTCATGACTTCCACCCCCTAGGCTGTAGCAGAAATGAGTAAAGCTTGCCGAACAGCCAGGCTGGTCGGATTTCTCGGAAGGGCTAGGTGACCGAGTCGGAAAGGGCTAGAGAAAAACAACTGAAGGCGCTACCCCTGCCCGGGGTCCCAGGTCGGGGCAGGGGGCGGGGGCCTGGGGGCGGGGTGGAGAAGGGAGGCGGGGGCTGAGCGCGGTCCGGAATCCGGGATCCGGAATCCGGATCCGGGGTCCGAGTCTGGGCTGGCGTTTCAGGAGGGGCGGAGGGGCAGAGGGGCAGCTGGGGTCCCGGGGTCCAGCCGGCAGGAAGCGTCTGCGGAAGGCTCCCCGGGCGGGCCTTACATGCTTGAGGCAGCGCTCCTTGAGCTTCTCGACCGACGTGTCCTCGGCCGCCTCCTCCAGCCACTCCGCGCCGTCGGCCGCGCAGATGTGCAGCCGCAGCACCTTGCCCGCGAAGATCTTCTCCTCCTGCACGAACATCGCGCCGCCGCCCGGGCCTGCGCCTGCCGCCCGAGTCCGTGAAGGTCACCGCGGCGGGCGGGGGCGGGGCCGGGCCGCAGCTCGCTCCTTCGCTGGCCGTCGCCGCCCCGCCCCAGCTGCCGTCCCCCCGGCCGCCCGTCCCTCGCAGCAGCCAGAGCGGTCCCCTAGCTGCCGCCGCCGCTGCTGCAGCCGCCGGGGGCGCGCTGTCGCAGCCGCACAGGAAGTGCGTAACGAGCGCCCATTGGCATGCCGGGAAGTGTGGTTCGCTGGTAGGGGTCCTCCTTACCGCGCCGGAAGTAAGAAACGGAATGCGCTGATGCACACCGGGAGTACTTGTAGTTCTTGGGTAGGTTTCTCACTTCCCCTCCTACACCGACCCCCCTCCCCTCCGCCCGCGCCAGAAGTGCGGGCGCAGGGGGTGCGCTGAGGCACGCCGGGAGTTGTGGTTCTCTGGCGGGATGCCGGGAGTTGCAGTTCCTCACCTGTTTCTTTCCTCCAGCACCACTAGCCTCTTGGTACCTGAGAGCGCTGGCTCGTTGGAATTGAAAAGAACTCCACAGTCAAATACACACTGATCTCAGAATTAGGAGAAAAAAGAATGTGAAATGCTTCGATTAGGGAGCTGGGGATGAGGTTCAGATAGTGATCCCTGGATTTGATCCGAAGCACTGCATAAATCTGGCAGGGTGGCGCGGATCTATAATCCTAACGCTCAGGAGGTGAAGCCAGAAGGATCAAAAAAGTCATCCTTGAGGGGCGTGGTGACTCACACTTTTAATCCCAGCATTTGGGAAGCAGAGACAGGCAGATCTTTGTGAGATCGAAACCAGCCCAGTCTACATAGAGAGTTCCAGGCCAGCTGAAGCTACAGGAGACAGGGAAACCCTGTCTCAAGAAAAAGAAAAGGAGAGGAGGAAGGGAGGAAGGAAAGAAGTCATTCTTGGCTACATAGTGAGCCCTGGCCAGCCTGGAATACATGAGACTCCTGTCCTGAGCAAGAGGGTAATGTTCCTGCTGACAGGCCTGGTGGGATTCATGGGTCCTACTGTCAGCAATGTTCAGCACAGTATACGGTGCACTGACTTGGGGCCTCCTGTTTACAAGGCTATGCAGGTGAAGGCTCCTACCGTAGATTGGAGTCTTGGCAGATAATCCCAGGACTGAGCAATGAGAGGAACGGGTCTGAGGCACCCTGTCCCCTGGGGAGGCATACATAGGTCACAGGCAGGTAAGGAAGCATGGTTGTCTGTCTGCTTCCCCTGTGCCACAAATTTGGTGGGCAGTTGGAAGCAACAGAAAATCACCCTCCTGTGCTGACTGCACAGGCTGCTTCCCTCCCACTCCCTCCCGCCCGCCGCCCCGCCCCCGTAGGTATGCCAGAGCTGGAGGCTGTGTCTGTCCAGCCTTCACCTCTCCATCTGCCTCTCCACTCCTCTCCATTGTCTTCCTGGCCTGTCTACCCCTGTAAGGATGCCTGGTGCTGGATTTAGATCCTCAATGTAAAATAGTCTTATCTTCAAGTCCTTCATTAAACCTCCAAAGATTTTTCCCAAACAGGGGAAAGTGAGCAAGAGGAGCACTGGGTGGGTGTTTCCTGGAATACTCCATGAGATGGCCAGGGATCATCCACATAGCTCAGCTGCATCAGGAGGGCTGTGACTTCCAGAGGCGCTTCCACTAGCAAGGCTGACCTTGAGTGCTGGGCAGCCTGTACTTCTTCAGCAGGGTCTGAGTGGGATCTCTGTATGTACAGGGATGCCATGCCCTGGTGGAAAGGGGCCCTGCTGTCTCCCACTGAGAAGGGACAGAGCTTAGACATTGCAAGGTCCACTGGGTAACACAGCCCTCCTTGCTCACTGTCCCTCATCCCAGGGATCCTGACACATAAGGCCTAGCTCAGGGAAGGGACCTGGGCTGTGTCCCTCTGGGCACTCTCAGAAAACCCAGGGGTCAGGTGCTCAGGCTGACTTTCAGCTCCTTGAAATGCCTTGCCAACACTCTCAGTGTGCAAACTGGTAGTCCAGGGGAAGCAGCCAGTTCAGGCTTCCAGGAGGAGGAGGCCCTGAAGCCTAAAGAATGAGTTTACCGGGCTGGAGAGTAGCCTAGTGGTTAAGAGCACCGACTGCTCTTGCAGAGGACCCGGGTTCAATCCCCAGCACCCACATGGCAGCTGAGAACATCTGTAACTCCAATTCCAGGAGAACTCCAGTTCCAGGGGAATCCGAGACCCTCTTCTGACCTCCATGGCATTGCACGACACAGGTGCACAAACCTACATGCAGACAATACATTCATACACATATAAAAATAAATAAAATTTTAAAAAATTAAAAAAAAAGAATGAGTTTACCTAGGCATTGGACAAGGATGCAGGGACTTGGATGGGGAGAGGCCTGCACAATGGTGCTCTGACTTCCAGCTCCCGATCCACCCACCTAGAGGGTAGCATCAGAATACTAAAGCCCATGGTTTCACAGGAGTGGGGCGGGGGGGGCGTAGAGTGTGGCTGCCAAGCCCTTCCAGAATACCACCTGTGGCTCTCCCTGATGGATGGCAGGAAGTGTCTGCCCTGGGCTCCGTGGCCCCCTTGAGGCCAGCTGTGTCTTGCTGGAGTGTACC
The DNA here is from genome assembly GCA_009823505.1 of Rhizomys pruinosus. Taxonomy (NCBI): domain Eukaryota; kingdom Metazoa; phylum Chordata; class Mammalia; order Rodentia; family Spalacidae; genus Rhizomys; species Rhizomys pruinosus. Next base: position 4,030,145 of record VZQC01011991.1, read on the forward strand.
TGGCCTCTGTTTGGGAAAGGGCCTGCATAGAGATGGCTTCTCTTCCATACAGTACCATTCTCCACCCAAGACCCATCTCCACCTCTGTTTCAGAGAATATTCTGACCTCCCCACCTTGGCCATGGGTCCTGTATGTATTTACTGAGCACCTGCTGTTTAGGCCTGGGGACACCACAGGAAGTTGGTCATGTGAAGCCCTCTGGCTGGTGGACAGGGAGCCTGTGATCCTGAGGTGGGCCAGACGAGTCTCCAGGCGCTCTTAGTTAAAGTAGCTAGAGTCCTGTTTGGCCACTTCAGGAAGAAAAAGAATCCACAGAGGGCAGGGCATAGTGGCACATACCTTTAATCCTAGCAGAGGGATGGGTCTGTATGAGTTCAAGGCCAACTTGGTCTATGTAGTGAGTTCCAGGCCAGCTGAGGCTACAGGGAGACCCTGACTTAAAAAAGATGAAAAAAATAAAGATTCCACAAAGGGCTTCCTGGGCACTCTCAGAACTTCCCTTGGCCAGGAGGATTGGGCTAAGGTCCCAGGTTCAGGGGCCTGCCACACGAGTGCACCACCACTTCCACGTAGACCCCCTACCCAGCCCCCACCTCACAAAGTCTGATGAGTAGGGGCCAGGCAGCCTGTGGCTTGAAGCACTGGCCACACACTCAGGGACACCCTCCTGCCTCTATGATTGTCAGGGAGAGGACAAGCTAGGGAGTGGTCCCAGGGGCTGCGAGCCCCCCACCTCAGCTGGTCTGAGCGTGGCAGGCCCTGGGAGACAGAATGGACTGCGATCAGGAAAGAGCTAGCCCTGGCTCAAAACCCGGAGTGAGCTGTTTACCCCACCCAGCCCCTCGCCTCAGCACAGAGAATTCTTTGGAGGAGATGGGCGGCTCTGGATAACCTTCCCATGTACTCCCCATCTCTTGCCCTGCCCTGATTCTTGGGCAGATGCGGCCCAAACCACTAAGCAATGTGTGGTGTCAGTGCACATATTGGGGTGACACTGCCTAGGCTAAGAAAGCTGGGGGTGAGGGGAGTCTCCCTGTAAAAGGATAATCAAGACTAACCCAGATGCCCCTGCCAGCCAAGAACACAGAACAGAGCCCACAGGCTGCAAACCTTTCAAGAAAGGATATGCTGCAGTTCCTCAAGCAGGCCACTAGGAGGTGCAGATGGGCTGCTGTCTAGACCAGAGCTGGTATTTGTGAATCTGCTGGGTGTTGAAGGTATGAGTGTGTGCCCCGTGGAAACATGTATATATGTGCGTGTGGTGTGTATGTGTGTCTGAGTGTACATGTGTGTGAGTGCATTCGTGTGGGCATATTCATGTGTGCCTCTAGGCATGGAACACATGTCAGCATGGGTGTGTGGTATACCTGAAAGCAGGTATGAAAATGTGTGTGTGCTGGGACCTTGGGGTCTGGCATGGCCACTTCCAATCCAGTAATACTCTGCAGGGTCCAGAGCCGGAGCCTGGCTGGAAACTGTCAGCCTGCAGGAGGAGGTCACGGGGTACATGGAGTACTAAGGAGCATGGAGGAGGGTTCTAGGGACAGTCTACACAACGGGACAGATCTCCAGGTAGCAAGCATGGAGGAGGGTTCTAGGGACAGTCTACACAACGGGACAGATCTCCAGGTAGCAAGTGAAGGAAGCGGCAGGCTTTTCAGCCTCTGTGTCTTCTTGGAGTGCAAAGTTTGAGGCACAGATCTCTGGTCCAACCCCCTGCACTGGGAGACTCTTGGGCCATAGAAGAGACACCTGGCTTCTGCTTGCCGGCCCTGCTCCCTGCAAAAGCCAGCACCAGTTCCCATGAGTCAGCGCCTGCAAGTGCTTCTTCTGGCTGCAAGGCCTCCCTCAGCTGGCCCCTGAACTGTCTGTCCTACACAGCTCTCCCTGGTCAACCACCGTCCCAGTGTCCTGGAACGGCCACAACTCCAGGAGGGAGTCTGTGCCTCAAAACAACAGCACTGTCTTCTCACTTATGCAGTCAACACCAGGCTCCCAACGGGGCGGGCCAGCTCAGGCCCCTCCCGGCTTCCCTCAGTCCCGACATCCTTGACTTTGGCCTCTTCCTTCTGCTTCCTCTCCTCTTTTTTTTCTTTCTTTTTCTTTTTAAGACATAGTCTTCCTGTAGCCCTAGCAGCTGCCTTGGAACTCACTCTGTAGACCAGGCTGGCCTTAAACTCACAGAGAGATTCGCCTCCCTCTGCCTCCTGAGTGCTGGGATTAATGGCGTGCACCACCATGCCTGGGTCACCTCCTCTTATAAAGACAACCATTGTTGGATTTAGGGTCACCTCTGAGACCTAAACCAACGCATCTGCAAAGACCTCTCTGCAAAGCCTCTTCCTGAAGGTCCCCAGTCATTGTGAGCCTCCCCATCCTCCACATACAAGCCCTTCCCCACACTGAGGTTTGGGCTCAGCCTGGGCTTCTCAGCTTCTGAGGAGAGGTCAGTCAGTCCCAAGGGTTGGGTGCCCAGGACGGATACACCCAGGACGGATGGGAAGTGCACAAAAAGAGGTGGCTTCCACCACCAAGAGCCACAGCATCAGGAGCCGTGAAATATGAGTGATCCCCAAGGTTAATTAATTATTACATTAAAATGCACCCGTTAAGGGGCCGCAAACAGGAAGTATTAATCACCATCCCCTCAGACTGACAAGCACATTTCCCTAAGTTCCTCTGCTGCTGACTTAACCAAATGATAATCTCCCGGCGGCTGCCATTTCCCATGAAGACACAGCTCATGAATATTCCGGCATCACAATTTGCTTTTTAAAAGGACAGACTTATTATTTCATTTTTAAGTTTACCGTCATGAATAGTAATTTCCCAGCTCCAAAATAATGGGATGGCAACCACCATTATGGTCAACCAGAGAGTTGGGTCTGCAACTGTGCAGCAGCACCCTGTCCCTCCCTCATGGGGTCAAAGTGACACCAGGTCATCCTGCCATGCTGTCAGTTGGCTGAGCCAAGAGCAGGGTGCCTGCCCCTCCCCTAAGCACCAGACACTGTCCACTCTTTGGTGCCTGAGCCTTGGCAGCTACTCTGCCTTGCTTTTGTGATTAGGATAACAGGATGGGCAGTTTGACGCCAGGCCAACAGGACACCGAATTCAAATCCTGAGCCTGGTGCAGGCTGGTGCTGTGTGATCTTAACCCCCATAGCCTTTTCTGTCACATGGAAGATAAACCATGACTGGACCCCAGACTGAACTTTCTACAGCTCTTCAGTGCTCAGATCTGCGCCCTGATGTCAGATCTTCTGTTTCACTGTGGTAGAAACCTTGGTACCCCAGAACTGGACAGGGGAGCAGAGCATCTTTCAGCCTCCCCAGAGCAGCTTCCCAGGCCATTTCCTCTGAGCTATAGGCTGGTCCAAGTACCCAATAAACCACAGCAACTCACTAAACTCATAGTAAGTGGAAAATCAGATGATGCCTTTCCCTGATTGTTCTTATAGGAAGGCACGCTTCCCAAGATGTCTCCTTTCAGGGAGGGTGATGGCACATGAAAGGGCCCCCCCAGACCCCCCTAGAGCTGAACATTGTCTCCATGGCTGCTGCCTCATCCCAGCTTGTCTGGAGGAAGCCTCTTTTCTCAACCCCCAAAGGTGCCATCTGTTCCCAGAAGCCCTGGGCTCCCATGCTCTGCGTCCTGACCTTTCTTCCTACTTGTGCTTCCACTCACCTTAGGCACCTTCCATAGTGGAGTCCGCAGGCTCAGCACTGGGCTTCATGTCCCCAGGCTCAGGTCCTCTGGGATCCCATGTGTCCTTTTCCTTCCAGGTCCAACTGCCCCTTCTCCTTCCCAAGCATGTCTGCAGGTTACCTGTGTGCCAGCAAGTGGCCACTATGCTTGCTCTCAGCTGTCTAGAAAGGGTGGATTGGATACAGGCTGGAGGGATGGCTCAGCAACTGCCCCTTCGCCTTCCCGAGCATGTCTGCAGGTTACCTGTGTGCCAGCAAGTGGCCACCATGCTTGCTCTCAGCTGACTAGAAAGGGTGGATTGGATACAGGCTGGAGGGATGGCTCAGCACTGCTGCTCTTGCAGTGCTCTTAACTGCTGAGTTCAGTTCCCAGCACCCATGTGGTGCTAGCAACCATCTGTAACTCCAGTTCCAGGGGATGCCTTCTTCTGACCTCTCCAGACACTGTATGACATGGTTGCACTTACGTACATGCAGACAATACATTCATACACATAAAATTAAAAAAATAAGCTGGGCATGGTGGTGCACGCCTTTAATCTGGAGGCAGAGGCAGGCTGATCTCTGAGTTCAAGGGCAACCTGATCTACATAGTAAGTTCCAGGCTACCTGGGTCTCCAGGGAGAGCTTGTCTCAAAAAGACCAAAGAAGAAAAAGAAGAAGGAGGAGGAGAAGAAGAAAGAGTGAATCCTAGGTGATCCCAAGATATAGGACACACCTCCTAAGGGTGAGTGGCCTAAGGGAATTCTTGTGGTATACAGAACAATAGCTGGGAGGTGGTGCAGACAGCAGCCATTTTACCCGTGCTGGCACGTCTGTTATCTCAGGAGAAGCAAAAGAATTCCTGCAATTTCGAGGCCAGTCTGGTCCACATAGTGCGTTCCAGGCCAGTGGAGCTACACAGCAAGATCCTGTCTCAGAAAGAAAAGAGGGAAGAAGAGGGGAGTGGGGACCGAAGGGAGGGAGCGAGGGAGACAGAAGAGGAGAAAGGGAGAGAGGAGGTATTTTTACCCCTCCATGGACCCACCATGCCCCCACTGGCCATGAGGATTTGGTCCCACAGGCCAGGGGCTCCGGGCAGCCCATCAACCTGAGAGCTGCCAAACAGAAAGCAACTCTGTCCATACAAGTGGGTATAGCTTCCTATGGGAACCGCTGAATTGGGACCAAGGCTTTACTGTAAGCAGTTCTTAACCATCCCCAGGACCATGTCACGGGGATCTGAGAGGCTGCATTCTCTTTGCTGAGGTGACCTTTGTGGGGCTTGTGGTGATCGTTCACAGCAGCACTGTGGGTAGAGCACTTAGGGGTGGAGCTGTCTCACTCAGTGATCCTGACTCCAGGATACTAAACACCAGTGGCACAGCCTTGGCCTCCCTATGACAAGAAGAACGACAACATCTCTTCCGGGTCCCTGCACTCCAGGTGGGAGGTCATGGGTCAGGTGCACACAAGCAAAGGGACAGGAGCCAGAGCTCCCTGCACCCGCAGCAGCCTGGCCTGGGCTGGCTTGAACTGGCCAGGGTCAGGAAACCCTGAGTGCTGGGAAATTCAGAAGGGTAGTGGCTTTCCCTCTACTGGGTGAGGCTCCTTGCTGTGTAGAGCCCTGGGAAGCTCCTCCCCTTCACCAGGGGAACCCTGAAAGCCTGGCTAGAGGGACAAGGTCCTGGGAAGCATCACCAAACATCTGTCCTGCTTCCTCCATTGGGAAGGAACAGGCAGAGCCCCGGGAGGCCTTGATCTGCTCCCAGCCAGTGCCCAGCCACCATGTCTCTCTCCAGGGTGCTGAAAGGGCCACCACTGGGCCTCCCTCCTGCTACAGTGGACTTCTCCACCACAGGCCACCTTGACCTGTTCCCAGCCAGGGCCCAGCCACCGTGTCTCTCTCCAGGGTGCTGAAAGGGCCACCACTGGGCCTCCCTCCTGCTACAGTGGACTTCTCCACCACAGGCCACCTTGACCTGTTCCCAGCCAGGGCCCAGCCACTGTGTCTCTCTCCAGGGTGCTGAAAGGGCCACCACTGGGCCTCCCTCCTGCTACAGTGGACTTCTCCACCACAGGCCACCTTGGACTCTGCGTCACCAGCACTCCCTGGTCACAGGCCCTTCACCATCCTCATCCTTAGTTTATTTTTAATATAATATTTTAATAATTATTTGAGAATTTCATACATGCATACAATGTATTTTGGTTATAGTCACCCGCACTTTTCCTAACCCCTCCCAGATCCACCCTCTACCTCCCTACCCCCTCCTGACTTCATGTCTTCTTTTTTTAACCTACCAAGCTCAGTTTGTATTCTCATCTACTCATGGATACGGGGCCTTCTACGGGAGCACGGTCCACCTACCAGGGACTACACCCTCAAAGAAAGCCTACTTCCCCTCCACCAGAAGCCATCAACTGTCGGTAGCTCTTAGTTAATGATGGACTTGCAGGGTTGGTGGAGCGCTTTTTTTTTTTATTTATATTTTCTTTTTTTTAATTTTATTTATTTTTTATGTGTATGAATGTACTGTCTGCATATAGGTCTGTGCACCCGTGTCGTGCAATGCCGCGAAGGTCAGAAGAGGGAGTCAGATTCCCCTGGAACTGGAGTTCTCCTGGAATTGGAGTTACAGATGGTTCTAAGCCACCATGTGGTTACTGGGGATCGAACCCGGGTCCTCTGCAAGCACAGTCGGTGCTCTTAACCACTAGGCCATCTCTCCAGCCCGGTGGGGCACATCTTTAAATCCAGCACTCTGGTCTACATAGAGAGCTTCAGGCCAGCTAGGGCTACATGGAAATCCTGTCTCAAAAATAAAAATTTTAAATTAAAAAAGGATGGACCTGGGGCTGGAGAGATGGCCTAGCGATTAAGAGCGCCGACCGCTCTTGCAGAGGACCCGGGTTCGATCCCCAGCACCCACATGGCGGCCAAGAACCGTCTGAAACTCCAATTCCAGGAGAACTCCAGTTCCAGGGGAATCCGAGACCCTCTTCTGACCTCCGCGGCATTGCACGACACGGGTGCACACACCTGCACGCAGACAGTACATTCATACACATACCGAAATAAATAAAAATTAAAAAAAAAAAAAGGATGGACCTTACTTGTTTTGTTTGTTTTGCTGTTGTTGTTGTTGTTGTGTTGTGTTGTGATACTCTGTGGCTCTGGCTAGTCTGGAACTTGCTATATAGACCAGGCTGGTTTCTAACTCACAGAGATCCATCCGTATCTGGCTACCAAGTATAGGGATAGCTTGCCACCATGTTCAGGCCTTAATTATTTTTAATTGTGACAGGTGGCTGTGAGCTGCCCAGTGTGGATGCTGGGAGCCAAACTCAGGTTCTCTGCAGCAACAGTGCACACTCTTAACCACTGAGCCATCTCTCCACCCCCCACATACAGCAACTTTATGAGCACAGTTTATCAGCATGGCAGACAGAACCACCTTCCACAGAACCACCTTCCACAGAACCACCTTCTATCCACAGAACTCTCATCTTCCCGACCTGGCACTAAGTCACTGGCTCCTCACTCCACCTCGGGCCCTGAACCCACACTCCACTGTCTGCCTGGAGACCTCACACTCCACTGTCTGTCCAGAGACCTCACACTCCACTGTCTGCCTGGAGACCTCACACTCCACTGTCTGTCTGGAGACCTCACACTCCCCTGTCTGGAGACCTCACACTCCACTGTCTGTCTGGAGACCTCACAAATGCTTGACGTCCCACAGGATGTGTCCTTTTGTGTGTGGCTTATATCACAGTACCTGACAGGGTCCGGGTCCCTCCCTGGTGTAGATGGTCCTGAGTGGTATCCCAGCATGCCGACCTGCCCTCTGTGGCTGACACTCTAGCTCCCTCTACCTGTTGACTGTAGATTTGCACTGCTCTGAATAGGTACACCCACATATTCCTTCATGGACCTGCTTGTACTTTTTTGTGGCTGTGCCATTTTACCTTCCCGTCAGACTCTCCAGGAGCCAGTCCCTCCTACTCCTCACTTCGAGGGCTCTTTCCTTTCTTTGGCGATAGCCATCTTGGTGGTATGCATTGTCTTCCTTTGAGGACTATTTTCTGTTTTACTTCACTCTGTGTTTCTGCAGCAGGCAGCGAGTGTGACAGTGGATTAGAGCACACAGTTTTGGACCAACTGGATCTGGACCAAAGTCCTAGCCTTGTGGTTCCTGAGCCACATAGCCCAGCTGTGATCAGGAATGCCTGTCAGGAGGGAAGCCATGGACGGGGAGGCGACACACAGCTCCCTTCTGGCAGGACTATATGTTGATAGGACTCATGCAGGGGACTTCTGTCAAAGCGACTGTCCCTCTCGGCGCCACATGAGGAGAAGAGGTGGCCATGACTCCCACAGCGTTCTCACCTCCAACCACCCCCGTTGGGTCTAGCCAGGACACAGAAGCCAATTCAGCGCTAACGCCTCAGAAGATGTTCAGTAGCTGGTGTTTGGCGCCCGGATGCAGGAAGAACCCAGCATCGCTTCTGGGAACACAAGACATTTAAGTGACTTCCTTGATGAATATTTCATGATTTACATTAATGGCTTTCTGATGTTTTTCATAACAAAACTCTCCACATTATGATGGGTTAAATGTGGTTATTCCGGCCACTCTTGCTCTGAAGTCCCTCCCCCAAGTGAGCACCAGTGCCCCTCAACCCTCCTCCAGGCTCTCCCCTGAGCACCCCCTCATGGGTGGGGGGGATGGCGCTAGTCACCTGTTCATATAGCAGGCCCCTGAGCACCTTGCCAGGATATGGCCAGGGAGCCGCCTTAGGCCAGCTCAGAAAATGGCCCGGAGCTGGAAGGAGCCTGCTAGGCCCAGACCCACAGGCCTAGCTTGTGAGGGGTATGACTGATCCACCTCATCCTCGTCACTTCCTCAGGAATGTGGTCCTTTTCAGTGACTGCTGAGGCTTCAACCAGATTTCTCTGTCTTTACCTGACGTTCATCTCTGTCCCCAGACACTGTTTCTCAGCCTGTGTCCCCTTGGGCCCCTCTTGGCTGGCCCCATCCGGTGGGCTCCTCTGCTCCGTTGACTTACCCACAACTGTCTCCCCCCAAGAATTTCCTAAGTACACAGCTTTGTAAGCTATAATTGTGGCATTATAGATTATCATCTGCCTCATTTCGGGTCGTATGTCACGTGTATGACATGGACGATAGAAACCAAACCATTTGTGTTTTATAGTGGAGCATTTGTTCTTTTGTGGCTAGTTGCATAATATCCTCTAGGCTCATCTGTGATGTAGCCCATGTCAGAATTTCTTCCTCCATAAGGTGGACAACTCCCAAGAATTTTCCAAAACTGTGATAATGGGTCATATGTATGTAACCTTTGTCCCAGGTTCCAGACACAGGCTTTGCAAACCCCAGCAAGGCCTCAGAGGAAGCTGGGACTAGGGCCCCTCACACCTTTGTCATGAGAGTTCCAGAAAGAGAAGCTGCTTATCAGAGAGTCGGAACCAGCACCCCACCCCTGACTGCAGGCGAATCACAGGATCGTGCCCCTGTGACAGAACCTCTGTGAAACCCCGAAATGAGGCGGAACTTCGTGAAGTTTTCCTGTGATGAGGTGCTGTAGGTAGCTCTGGGGAGGGTGTGGGAGCTCTGCTTCTCTCCTCTGTCTCACACTATTGGAGGACTCTATCTCTGGGCTGGATCCTTGGAAATGAACAACGAGCCACAAGTCACTGTGGCAAATTATCCAAACTGAAAAGATGGTCTTATGTGTGATGGACCGCTCAAGAGTACAAGAGAGGCTGGGGAGGTGGCCCAGTGCGTGGGTGCTCTCTCCCAAGGCTGATGGCCTGAGTTTGGTCCCCAGGACCCAGGTGGTAGAAGGAAAAAAATCTCCAAGTTGTCCTCTGACTTCTATACTTACATTCATGCACACACATACACACAAGAAATCAGACAGAAGGGGCTGGAGAGATGGCTCAGTGGTAAAAAGCACTGGCGGCTCTCACAGTGACCTGGGTTTAGTTCCTAGAAGCCACATGGTAGGCCATAACCATCTGTAACTGCAGCGCTAGGGGTTTTAATACCATTTTCTGGCCTCTGAAAGATTGCATGTGAGTGGTACACTTACATACATGCAAGCAAAACACACACATAAAGTAAAAATAAAATAAAGGAGCCAGACATCATGGCACACACCTTTAACTCCACCACTCAAGAGGCAGAGGCAGATAGATCTCTGTGAGTTCAAGGCCAGCCTGGTCTACAGAGTGAGTTCCAGGCCAGCTGGGGCTTCAGGGAGATCCTGTCTCAAAAAGACCAAATCATCACCATCATCATCATCATCATCAAGATAAAGATGCTTTTTTTTTTTTTTTTTTTTTTTTTTGTAATTTTTGAGACAAGGTCTCCCTTTAGTCCCAGCTGGCCTGGAACTTGCTCTGTAGACCAGGCTGGCCTTGAACTCACAGAGATCTGCCTGCCTCTGCCTCCCAAGTTCTGGGATTAAAGGCGTGCACCACCATGCCCGGCACTAAAGATGGTTCTTAGCCACCATGTAGGTGCTGGGAATTGAACCTGGGTCCTCTGCAAGAGCAGTCAGTGCTCTTAACCACTGAGCCATCTCTCCAGCCCCAAAGATGCTTTTTTTTGGGGGGGGTCTTTTTGAGACAGGGTCTCCCTGTAGCTCTGGCTGTCCTAGAACTCACTCTGTAGACCAGGCTGGTCTCGAACTCACAGAGATCCGCGTGCCTCTGCCTCCCAAGTGCTAGGATTAAAGGCGTGCGCCACCATGCCCGGCATTTATTTATTTCTGTATGTGTATCAATGTACTGTCTGCATGCAAGTTTGTGCACCCGTGTTGTGCAATGCCGCGGAGGTCAGAAGAGGGTGTCGGATTCCCCTGGAACTGGAGTTCTCCTGGAATTGGAGTTTCAGATGGTTCTCGGCCGCCATGTGGGGATCGAACCCGGGTCCTCTGTAAGAGCGGTCGGCACTCTTAACCGCTAGGCCATCTCTCCAGCCCCCCAAAGATGCTTTTTAAAGAGTACGGGAGGCCTGTAACTGTGGGAGGTTTCTGGGAGTATGCCATGTGGGCCCGTCTGTTGTAGAACACTGTCCTTCCAGCATGACTCTGATCTTTCCATCTTAATCAGCAGCTGTGATTATCTGAACAGAAACCTCACAAAATGGAGCCTATTGGTGTCCCCTCACAGAAAGGGGGAGAGGGGGAGAGGGGAGAGGAGAGTCATTAGGATCTCCCTGGTCCATCCTGAAGTGTGGGCCTCAGGCAGGTACAGCCACGGTCCCACCTCACGAGCTTGAGAACTCCAGCTCTTCAGGAAACTCCAGCCTGTAGGGTTCCCGAGGACCTTGGAAAATGTGGAATATTCCAGAAATCCACTTGTAAAATGGAAACCAGAACTTTCCAGAACTTCTTTGAGGTGCTAAGCTAAGGCCCTACTGAGTGACTTGAAACAAGGAGCTAGAGGAACAAGGAGCCTCTCCAGAGAGCCATCTCCTTGAGCTTTGATGGCTGCCTCTTGGCTAACGAGGAGCCTCTCCAGAGAGCCATCCCCGTGAGCTTTGCTGGCTGCCTCTTGGCTAATGTTCCCAGCCAGAGAACAGCCCCGAGACAGCCAACCAGAGACAGCCTTGAGACAGCCACCCAGAGACAGCCCTGAGACAGCCACCCAGAGACAGCCCTGAGACAGCCACCCAGAGACAGCCCTGAGACAGCCACCCAGAGGCCCTCGAAGCCTGGCCTGGCTCTGCAGGGTCAACAAACTTGACCTTAGAAACCAAGTCTAAGGACATGCCAAGGTTGAGCAACTAGAACTAGTGTTTCACACAGAGTAAGAGGGGTATAAGCTGGGAGGCAGGGGTCAGTGCCTGCGGAGCACATGTGGGGAAGGCCCGGGCACCCAGGCACCGGGACTCAGCCCTCTTGCTTAGTCCCCACAGGCTGCAGTTCTTGGTGCCCAGTTATTAGCTGTCACTTGAGGAGGGACACCTGCATGCTGTAGACCTCCTGCTTCTGGCTCAGTTGCCCCTAAGTATGGATGCCCCAAATATGTGTCATCTGTACCCAAGAAGACATCTCTCCAGCCCAGTGCCCATCCCCACCCTGGACTCCCCATCCCTACCCTGCCCCAGTCCCAGGTTGATGCTGTGACCTTTTGACCTTGAGTCTGCTGTAAGTGCTGGTCCTCTCCTTGCCCTGAACATCCTGGGTGGGTTTGCAAACAGTTTCCAGACCCCGTTAGGGCCTCAGCTCCTCCATCTCCAGGGGCTTTGGGACTCCAGGTAAGAGAGAGCCCAGGCAGTGTTCAGGTGTCTGGAGCGTCTCGAGGGAGCGCCACAATGGACATTGCCAAACAGGGCCAGAGCCACAGGACCGAGGTGATACAGGAGTTGCTCACCATCTCCATGCACTGGGCTCCTATGGAAAGCATTCTACCCACCGCCCCTTTTCCCTCCTTAAACTTAAAGTGGTGGTGAGCCTTGCCTCCCAGGCAGTGTGGAAGGTCTCCTGACATGATGGTTAGCTTTAGTTGTCAACTTGATACAATCCAGAATCACCTGGGGAGGGGCTCAAGGAGGGTGTATACATTAGGTTGCCTGTGGGTGTGTCTGTGGGGTTTATCTTGATTTTGTTTATCGAGGCAGGAGGACCCACCCACTTTGGTTGGCACCATTCATTAGGCTAGGGTCCTGGATTGTACACAGTAGAGAAAGCAGGTGAATAGAAGCAGGCATGCGTTAATTAATTCATGGCTCTCTGCCCTCAGCTGTGGATGTGATCTGAGAAACGGCTTCATGTTCCTGCTGCTTTGACTCCCAAAAAATGATGGGGTGTGTTCTGGTTTGTCCTCCACTGCTGTGACAAAACACTCTGACCAACACCAACTTGGGGAGGAAAGGGTTTATTCAGCTCACATCTCCTGGGTCACAGTTCATCGCTTAGGGAGCCCAAGACAGGAACTCAGGGCAGGAACCTAGAGGCAGGAGCTGAAGCACAGGCCACGGAGGAATGCTGTGCACTGGCTTGCTCCCCTGGCTCATGCCCAGCCCACCTTCTTATACGGTATACGACAACCTGCCCAGGGTGGCACCACTCTTGTGGGCTGGGCCCTCCCACACTGCTCGACCATCAAGACAATACTCCACAGATGTGGCCACAGGCCAATCCAATGGAGCCAATTCCCCAACTGAGGCTCCCTCAACCCAGGTGTGTCAAGTTGACACTAAAACTATCCAGCACAATTGACCCCTTGTCAACTTGACACACAAAACACATCACTATTAAACCACCACCTTTCCAGTTCTTATCCCCAAAGTATGATGTTAACATTAATCACAACCTAAGACAGTACAACCTTAAAAGCCCCACAGTCCTTAAAATGTCCAAACACTTAAAAGTTCACAGTCTATTAAAAGTCTCTTAACTGTGGGCTGCTGTAAAATCCAAAACAAGTACTGTCTTATTTCAAAGGGAAGAATCAGGCAC
>VZQC01011991.1:4044132-4121265 GCA_009823505.1 Rhizomys pruinosus
GTTTCCAGGTGTGCTCCCTCCCCGTTTCCAGGTGTGCTCCCTCCCTGTTTCCAGGTGTGCTCCCTTCCATTTGTAAAGTCTGAAACCAGAATCAGCCAGATCCTCTTGAGGGCAAAAGGCCTGGGGAGCAAGTAAGCCTCTGGGGAAGCGAGGCCAGCTGGACCGAGGCAGGATGTGTCCAGTAGGGCAGGAAGGGAATTGAAAACTGGGCCCCAGGCCAAGGTGGACCCAGCAGGCAGGCTAGGGATTCAGAGCCAGCCGCCAGTAATGGGTCAGAACACCCAGCAGGTTATATGTGAGCCAAGCCCTCAAACAGGATGTGTGGGACAGCAAGGGCCCCTCCTCTGTGACCTACCCATAGCCTATAGCTGCAGAGGATAGGCAGGGAGCCCTGTCGTCTGTCAGGGAGACTCTACCAGAGCCCCCACCTTTGCCTCTGGAAGTGACCCTTTTCTTTCTGTGGGACTCACATCTGGCACGAGGGTGCGGCTCAGTCACTGGAACAAGGGCATGAGGTAGTCACTGTGTGGGACCCCGGGCTTTAGTTGAGCCTTGGGGCTGGCCAGCAGCCTGGGCCTCTCATCAATGGGTCTTGGAGAATCTGGGTCACAGAAGAAGACGGGAACCTGCCCTCAGCCACAAGTGGTGATAGCCTCTTCCCAACCAGAAATTATATGAACACACCTGTTCTTCCCCGGGACATCCAAAGGCTGGGCTTTGGGAAGTGCCTGTGTCGGGCCAGAAGCAGGGGCCTCTTGGCACCTTCCTGGTGCCCAGACTGCCCTTTCTGGACCCCAGCCCGGCTGGGGATGATGCACTGCCCTCCCTCTTCTATGTGCTCTGTGCTGAGGTTTGCAGGACTAGTTCACAGACAGCTCTGGGAGGAGAGAGCTTCCATCCTAGAGGGACGCCCTGGATGCACTTAGATAGCTCACGGGGCAGCTGAACTAGGTGTGGGTGTGGATGTCAGCACCCAGGGGCCTGGTTCCCACAGCGGACACACCAAAATCCCTATGAGACGTTCCCTGGCCACAGAAATGCGGTTGTCACATGTGGCTACACTTCCACAGGTGAGATGGGAAACTGAGGCACAGCAGGGGTGGGACTGGCTGCCCGAGTGGCTGCAGACATCTTTCCTGCCTCCATTCCGGCCACTCTATTCCTCCAGCAAGACCAGAACTTCCAGCCAGTTGGCCCTCCCAGACGTCCCTCCAGGCCTCAAATGGACACGGCCCCTAGGCCTTAGTGGGAGCTAGGCAGGCGCCACCAGCCACTGCTCCTTGGACAGGCCTGGGCACGTGAGTTGCCTTCAGATCTGGTTCCTGCTGAGGAGGTGGCAGGAACACGGCGTTCTCCTGGTTCCCAGCCAGATGCCGTCCCCATGTCCCTCCTCCACTCGGGTGCTTTCTGCAGCCACAGCTGAATCTTGGGCACTGTCCACCCTCAGCTATACACAGCTCACAGCCTGAACCCCACAAACACCCTCTTTCTCTAAGGAGGAGGTGACATGGAGTGGGGTGCCCTCAGCCCTGGGAGAGGAGATCAGGAGCCCCGTGGGGTGTAGCCAGGCCACCCTTGGCCTCAACAGTGGAAAATCAGGAAGTGTGCACCCTCCGCCCCCACAGGTTGTCATGGGGACACTGCACACTGAATGCTTGGCACTGACCACAGATGCATCCCCTGGCTCTCCTCTGCCCCAGACACAGGGCCCCACAAAGCTGCAACATGTGCCCCCCTCTGAGGTGCCACCCTGGGTGGTCCCTGCCAGCCCTTCCAGTCTCTTCCGTCTGCCTCTCTCTCTCTGCACCAGCCTCCCCTGTCCTCACACTCTGCCCCACCCTGGCCTGTCTTCCCCTGGGTCTTGGCTCTTGTGGCTCATTTGATGGACCTGGGGCCTTCACCAGAGCTACAGGCTCAGCCCCCAGCCCTGCCCTGGTAGAAACATGTCCAAGGGTGCCAGGAGCGGGACGCCATGCTTTGAACATGGGCAGGGCTCGTCTGGATGACCAGGCCGGATCATGAGCTGGCCTAAGTCTGGACAGCTGTCCACTGTGGGGTCAGCAGCCCTGGCCCTCTGTTCAAGGAGTGAGAAAAGTATACCCCAAAGTGGGCAGGCGGTGGGATTTTGTCACTCAGGGGACAGGCTGGAGCTGGACAGATGTCAAGGCCTTGGGGCCCAAGAATAGTGGTATTCAGGCTCTTCCAGAAGTCACAATACCTCAGTACCAATATCCACCCATTCCGGCCTTTGACCATCAACTGGCTCCTTGCCAAGCTCCTGAGGCCAGGAGACCCGTGAAGCTCTTCTTAGCTCCAAACACAGCTGTGCCTGGGCCCTGGGAGCAGCTAGATGCCCTTGTAAGCTGGTGCACCCCACCCAGATGCAGACTTCCCAGGCAGGGATGACCCCAACACCCAGGAGGCAGCGACACCTGAGGGGTCCTCCCTGTGGTGCTGCTTCTCAGAGCTGAGCAGTACCACCTCTGGGTGTATAGAAAGGGGCTGGAGAGAGAAAGGCTCAGTAAGAAACCGCACTCTCTGATGATCCCAGCCAATCTTCCTCACTGCCTCCTCCACCACGAGCAGGGGACAAATGGGGGCGGGGAACAGGCAGAGGTGGGGCCTTATCACCCCTGTGCCCCCCCCCCGAGCCATAGCTGACCCTCCCTGTGAAGACCAGGGCTCCTGCTCCAGTGTGACCCCAAGCACAGCCCCCTGAATACGTATCGCCTGTCTGGTGTCTGCCTCTCTCCAGAACTCTGGGAGACCCCTCCCTGTCCAGCCCAGCCGGGGAGGGGGGGTGCATTTCCCAGCTGGCATAGAGAGTGAAAGCAAGAGTAATTCCTAATTAGATAGAGCGTGAACCAGGGGGTCTAGAGCGATTTCCCAAACCAGTTGGCTCTTGGAGAACAAACGTCCCGTTACTGCCACTTCTGCGGCCGCCATGGAGGGGGACCGACGGAGCCATGATGAGGCAGGCCTTTCCCGGCACTGTGCATCGGCAGCCGAAGCCACTTTATGGAGAGCCGGTAGAGAGCCTGATTTATCCGCCCCGACGCTGTGCAGCACTTCAGATTAATAAAAATATTTAATAAAGAATCAAGATGGTTTATCTGTAATGCAAAGAGAATCACATTGCCTATATTTTTATTACTGAAAAATTGGAAGCAGGAAGAAATAATGATATAAGCTACTGCATAAATGACAAAAACTACCCATTCTGGTGGTGTGCTCTGCCACGCAGCCGCGCTCTGCCCTGTAAACATAATGTATGGCTCGTCTCTTTCCGAGGATTCCAGAGCCTGCTCGACGGTGGAGTTAATATCACCCCACTCTTCACGGTGCAGGGAAGTGATTAAATAAGTAATAAATTTGGCTGTCATTGCATTTAAAATCAAATCAAGGATCATTTGTTACCCCAAATGAAGCTGTTCTCCTTCCCTGCCCGTGAGTAGGCTGCTGTTTGCTGAGCCATTTAGAAATGTGTGTACAGTAAACTCAGCGCATAATGGCTTGTACTATAACATGATCTTTATGGGGCTGCCGATCTAGGCTGCCACGGGAGCACGGAACAGCACATGGCTTTTTAAATTTAAAGTTATAGGTGTGAGACCCGGCAGGCTTGTCTCAGATCCATCTGGGTCTTGTTGGCAGAGGCACCTGGCAAGATGGGGTGGGGAGGAATTGAGGGGGAACTGGACACCCGCTAATGTCCTGGTACCCCTGTCCCTCTGGCCTCAGCTCCTGCTCTGCTTCAACCAGTACACTTGCCATCAGACTCTTAAGTGTTGAGGTCCTAACTGGCCCCAGAAGCAGGAGAGAGGTTTACCAGGGAAAGTACTGGGGCAATGGTGTGAGCAGCAGAGGGGTGTCAGGGCTCATGTCACCCTATAGCTGGTGGGGACTGAGGCCCCTCAGCAGCCGGGTCCCTCCTTCCTGGCCCTCACCACAGTGGGCTGGGCGGCTTCCACCTTCTCTCATTGAAAAGGCACTGTATCAGCAGGTGAATTCTTTTTTGGTGGGGTTTTTCTTTTTAATGTTTTTGAGACAGGGTCTCCCTGTAGCCCCAACTGGCCTAAAACTCACTCTGTACACCAGGCTGGCCTTGAACTCACAGAGCTCCACCTGCCTCTGCCCCGAGTGCTGGGATTAAAGGCATGCGCCAACACACCTGGCTTAAAGAGGGTTTAGCTGCCATGTGGGTGCTGGGAATCGAACCCGGGTCCTCTGCAAGAGCAGTTGGTGCCCCTAACCGCTGAGCCATCTTTCCAGCCCCTCAGTAGGTGAGTTCTAGAAAAGTTTCCAATGAGAATAGTTTCCAGTGGGCTTTAGGATATGAAAGGCCCAAGTACTGGGCTGCCTGTCACCAGCCTGTCCATGCTGGACAAGAGCTGAAGGACAGGTCCTCAGAAGGTGCCTCCCCGGGTTCGCTCGTTGTGAATATAATTAAAGCCACACCCGAGGAGGGAGGGCCTCTAACCTGCCGTGGTCAGTGTCCTTTGAAGGAGCCACCTCTGGAGCCCGAGTGTCCACGGGTTCCCAGCAGACCTCCGCAATGCCTTCCACAGCTGCACCTGCTCACATGGAGACAGGGGACACCTGGTTCTACTGATGGAGGGGCTGCCCAGCACCGGGACTTGACCCACAGCAGAAGGGGCTGTCAGGGTTTCACCCCAGATAGCATAGGCCTCTGTAGGCTAGAGGCCCATGATGCTGACCAGTCCTAGCTCAGGCCTTGAAAGTCATTATTGTTGAGTGAATGTGTGGTTAGTGAGCAAATGAACGAGTGAATGAGTGAGTCTTCTTTTCCCAGCCCCCTGCCCTTACTTCCCCCATAAAGCTGCCCGCTCCGGCCTTCCCATGAGTTGTGTGGAGACAGGTTGCTGTCTGAGTCAGGCATCAGGGTCAACAAAAAGAGCTTGCCCAAACGGAGCTGGCTCTAGCCTATGGGGGAGTTCCTTGGTGGGTTGCCCCTACTGTGGCCTCTGCTGCTCTCTCTAGAGGTAGGGAGCCCACCCCCCAACTCCCCAGTGAAATCTGAGGATGGGGCCACACTTGGTCTGCCCTGGTGACCTCCTTGGTGCCTCCTGCTTCTTTGTTTCTTCCCTGAGCCACACAAATGGGGTGGGACTCTTGCCAGGGACGGTCAGCCAGGAGAGCTTCCTGGAGGTGGCAGCCAGCCCACTCCCCAGCTGACAGTGGAAAGGCCCCGTCACAGGCCCCTGCCTGGCTCCCCCACTCTCTGCATCTCCCAGGCCTGGTTGTCCTTACCTTTCCCAAAGTTGCCACCTTTCCTCAGCTGTTGGGGCGCAGATGTGGGAATCTCCATGCTCCGAGCTCCTCCATCCCTGGAGGCCTGGCTAATATCTAGGTTGGGACCTGAGGGAACGGGCCTCAGAGCAAAGAAAAGGTTGAACTGTCTCCCTGGCTTGTCCTCCGTGACAGGCCTTTCCCCCACCGGGTCCTGGACACCCTCCCTGCCCAGTCTCTGCCAGTTACTCTAGAACCAACCACAGTCCACACCCCTTGCCAGCCACTCCCAGCTACCCTCTTGGTCCAGAGAACTGGCTGAGAACCTAGTGAAGCCCAGACAGGGCAGTGGGAAGCAGGCTTGGCCCTGCCCCAGCCTAGTCCCCTGTTGTCTTCACTCTTTTGTCCCCCCCAGCCAGTGTGGATCCCTGCATAGCCTGAAGGGTCTGTGCTACTTTTTCTGTTCCAGTCAGTTCCCTGTTCAGGCATTAGGGCCTTGCTTGGGCTTCTGCATCCTGTGTCCTGGCCAATGATCTTCTTCACTGACCCCCCCACCCCCCCTTCTACCCTCCCATTTGTGCTGGAGATGAACAAAGGGCTTCACACACACATATGCTAGGCAAATGCTCTCCACGGAGCCACAGCCCAGCCCGGGTGCTTATTTCAAAGCTGACCAGGTGTCGTCCTCCCAGTCACCCAGACTCCAAGGAGGGTCTCCCGTGGTGTGGGGGAGGGGCAGCTGGTCCTCCAGCCCTAGGCTCAGTAGGGTTGCTGCATCAGTACCAGCAGCAGAGGAGTGCAGAGAAGAGCCTTGAGGGAGGGGTGGAGCACTGGGAGTCAGGGAGAGCAGGAGCCGCAGCCCGGCCTGAGGCCACCGAGATCCTCACTGGATTGGAGCCTTCCCTGGAAGTGAGCAGTCCTTACCGTCCATTCTGAGCAGCAGTGAGGAGGGGGCGAGGGGTGGTGGATGGTTGGGCAGGCCTGAGAGGTGGCAGGGGTGTCAGATGGAGCAGTCAGCGCCAGCTGTTGAGGAGTGAGGGGCACTCCAGAGCTCTGTATCGCAGCTCAGACTTGATGGAGGTCCCAGCCTCATCTCTGACCTCTGACCTTGGCTGGATCCAAAGCCAGTCTCATCCCACTGCACCCTCGCCAGCACCC
The DNA here is from genome assembly GCA_009823505.1 of Rhizomys pruinosus. Classification (NCBI taxonomy): domain Eukaryota; kingdom Metazoa; phylum Chordata; class Mammalia; order Rodentia; family Spalacidae; genus Rhizomys; species Rhizomys pruinosus. The sequence goes on from VZQC01011991.1 coordinate 4,050,541, forward strand.
ACTGAGCTGCTCACTGCTGCCAGTGGCCTGGCCCCGCCTACCTTTGCCTTTTCCCTTAGGGGAGGGACACCATTCTCCACAGCTGCTCTGGCAGACTTGGGCACTGGCCTGTCTTCTGGCTGGGAATGTGGGGTGCAGCCCCTCGGCCCTTGCTTGTTGGGTGTCCTGTGTTTGTGAAGCCCGGAAGCCTGTCCGGTCAGTGTCCACAGCTGCCCTTGCCAAGTACATTAAGGTTAATGTTGCCATCCTGCTAATGGCCTGCTGTGTTATAATGTGTAACATAAACTTAAAAATTAATTGCCTCGCCTTCCAAAAGCGACTTTAACTGCTCCTGAAAGGAAATATGGCTAATAACCATAATTTTAACATCAATTCTTGTTGGGAGGTTATGTTTGACCAAGTTTCCTTTGTTAATTCATGATATCACATTTTCTCTCTCCTGTGTGTGGAGGGATAGGAGGAAAATCTCACTGTAATCACTTTTTTTTTGTCTTATTGAGACAGGGTCTCTCTGCAGCCCCAGATGTCCTGAAACTCACTATGTAGACCAAGCTGGCCTTGAACTCTGTTCTAGTTTCCTTTTTTTTTTTTTAATTTTTTTTTAATTTTTATTTATTTATTTATTTTTGTATGTGTATGAGTGTACTGTCTGCATGCAGGTTTGTGCACCCGTGACGTGCAATGCCGCGGAGGTCAGAAGAGGGTCTTGGATTCCCCTGGAACTGGAGTTCTCCTGGAATTGGAGTTATAGACGGTTCTTAGCCGCCATGTGGGTGCTGGGGATCGAACCCGGGTCCTCTGCAAGAGCAGTCGGTGCTCTTAACTGCTAGGCTATCTCTCCAGCCCCTCTAGTTTCCTTTTAATTGCTGTGGCAAAACCAAACTGGGGAGGAAAGGGTTTATTTGGCTCACATCTCCTGGGTCACAGTTCATCACTGAGGGAACCCAAGGTGAGAACTCGGGCCAGGAACCAGGAGGCAGGAGCTGAAGCACAGGGCATGGAGGAATGCTGCTTACTGGCTGGCTCCCCAGGCCCATGCTCAGGGGAATTTATATAATATACAATAACCTGCCCAGGGGTGACACCACCCACAGTGGGGTGGGCCCTCCCACATCACTCAACAATCAAGAAAATACTCCACAGACATGGCCACAGGCCAGTCCAATGGAGGAAATTCCCCTGTTGAGGCTCCCTCATTTGGTACATCATGTTGATTCTAAAGCTACCCAGCACAAACTCACAGAGTTCTGCCTGCCTCTGCCTCCCAAGGGCTGGGATTAAAGGCACGGAATAACTATTAATTATGGTAACAGGTGCATGCATGGTTGTGAGGTGACTTGGCGACCCCAAGACATGGATATTTCTAGTGTCCAGCCCCACAAGCACAGGCACCAGGTGGGCATGCTGTCCTTGGTCTTGGGGGAACTTGGGCTACAGAAGGGAAGCACCTCTCTTTCTTCTGTTGCCACCTGTTAGCTAGAGCAGACTACCCTGGGAGCCCGTGAGGATGAGGAAGTGTGACCACCAGGTGACTCTGTGGCCAGCAGTGGCCACACACACCTTCCCTGGGGTCTCTAGGCCTGGGTAGAGCACAGAGCCTTGGGCCAGGTGAGGTCCCTGGTCTGGCAGGACCTGTGTCACTGGGGCTTCTCCCAGTGTGACCTGTATTATAAACCAGCATCCCAGGAGACAGTAACACCTGCTCACTATGATGGAGTACAGCTGGAACTGTCAGGAAGAGGGTCGGCCCAGAGTGGTGTGGGACTCACTGGAGTTGGGGAGAAAGAGGAGGTAGCTGGAGACAGGCTGAGCACTGCAGCTCCGTCATCTCTTGATACAGTATCACTTGTCAGAAGTGGAGGAGAACATGAAATCTCTTCCCCTTTCTGATAGTGGAGAAACTGAGGCACAAGAAGGAATTGCTGAGACCAAACCAGGGTACCAGGCCAAAGACCCAGACCTGTGTTCCTGCGTGTGTGCGTGCGTGAATGCTTGTGTGTGTGTGTGTGTGTGTGTGTGTACTCATGTGAATGTGTGTATAAGTGGGGGTGCAAGTGCAGTCACCCACATTGCTTTGCAGCATCTCTGATCTCTGAAGCTGCCAAGTGGGGTCTGCCAGACTATAAGCTCGGACCCAGGCCATCTGCAGCCCTAGCCTCAGCTGGCATCTCCCAAATGCAGTAACGAAGTCTCAGGGTCTCCTCCAAAGCCCAGGGCATTTGGAAAGCTGAGGCAGAGGAGCCCTGGCTGGAGAGGTGAGCATTGGTCCTTTTCCTCTGCAGACCACCTGCAGGGTGGGTGCGGGCCTCCCTCAGCGATTCTAGCAGGGCTGCCTGCAGGCCCCTGCCTCAGCAGGTGGATTTTTATTGCCTAGAGAACAAATCACTCTGACGATAATGGGGATGAACAAGCACTTAATTATGAGGCCACTAGACAGCATGATTATTAATCTTAAACAGTTCGGCCAGGTCCTAAGGCTGCACTTGAAGTACTTGGGCTTGCAGGGCCCAGGAGCTGTGGTCTTGGTCTCAATGAATCAGGAAAAACAGAGCTGGCTGAGCTCAGAGATGGGGTAGGTGGGCACAGTGCATCGAAACTGGGGTACTCTGAGAGTTCAGACCGAGGACTGCTGGGGTCCTAGCCCCCCCCCCCCGGAAAACAGCTTGGCAATGTGTATCTGGGATGACAGGAAACCAGTAAAGTTCTGGGTCTACAGGGTTGACTGGGATATGACTCTAGTAGTCCCCAAGTACACAGGAGTCAACTTGGCCAAAGATCAGGGCCATTCGGCCCTCATAGCAGGTGACCAACCGCCAACACCTCTCTAAAGGATGGGGATCCACTGCCATATGTGTGCCCAGAGCCGGGAGCTCAGGGTGAGGGGGTTTTAAGCCTTTGGCCACTGTTGCGGTGGGAGTGCTGGCCAGCATCTGCTGGGTGAAGGAGACACCTCCGGGTTACTGCAGGTACCTGTGGCCACCAGAGTCTAACAGAGAAAACTCAAGGGCGATAAGGTTCCCCAGCCCCAGGTGATCCTCAGAGCCAATTCAGAGGATGCCTGCCCCTGCTTGGAAGGCTCACCTTTGAATACCAGTACTGCTATGGTAGCCTGTCCCCAGGACTCAGTGATACTGTGTGTCCCCCTCCTAGAGTCTTCAGTGATTCCAAAGATCTCTCCCCAGAGTTCCTTAGTCCTTCCTGAAAAGATATTGAGCCCTGGGGTCCCCCATTTCTTCCTGGTTCTAGGGGAAACCTAGAGGCTGCAGCGGTAGCTGGAGGGAAACAGCCCTTGGCAGATGGGGACACTAAGGGATGGCACCCTGGGGATGCTGCCAGCTTCAGAGGGAGGCCAGCGAGCAGCCTGGTGCCAGGCCGGGCAGCTTGTGTGAACCGCCTGCGAAGCAAGCTGGCGGCTGGCGGCGCTTGGCAGGCGGCGGCTGGGGCTGTTTGCAGACTGCCGCCGACAGCTTTGCAGCTGAAACCGCCCCGGGTAAACACAGGAGTGCATCGTGCCCGCAGAAACTCAGGGGGAGCAGGAGATGGAGGGGACTGTTCTGGGGTGGCTGGGGCATCTGTTGGCCCCACCGGAGCCTGGTTTGGGATCTGGATCCTGGGTTCAAGACTGGCAACCAACACCGCAGCTCTCCATCTCTGAGGCCTGTGGAACTTACCATGCTCTGGTCTCATTATGATGGGTACAGCTGACAGCGGGGGGAAGAGGATGGGCAGACCCCTCCTCTGTCCCTCGGGCTGGCAGGGCTGAGGTGGCCCACCGTCCACCCCCTGTACGTTAGGACTGTCTCCTTCCTGCTTCTCACACTTCTGCCTGGATGCTCTTTGAGGAGCCTCTGTCCTGTTTATCACACTGGCCAGTGGGAACCCATTGCCCTGTCTCCCTCAAGTGCCTTGGTTCTCCTGTGTCTGAGATGATCCATCTGTACCTTCTGGGCGCCTGCACGTAGTCAAGTCTGCAAGCTCTGTCCCTCCAGGCAGAAGGGGAAGCAGGAAGGAGAGCTCCAGAGAGAGAGAGAGAGCAGAGATGGGAAGTTTGTGCCCCACATGGAGAAAGCTAAGAGGGGATGGGAGTCTCCCTAGAGTTCTGCTCTGCAAGCTGCCATCCTGGCCAGGCTCTACCTGTGGCTGAAGTCTCCATTCCCACAGGGGCTGCCAGCAGAGTCTCAGCTCCAAAGGTTGGGGTCCCCTGACCTGGCACAACCCCCCAGGCCCTCCCTACCTAAAGGCACAAACCATCTCAGCAATCCAGGCAGAACTCTGGAGGCAGGTTCCCAGAGGATCCAGCACTCTGGGGATGCTGAGTGCTAGTTCCTGCCTCCTTGCATCAGCCTCAGTGTTCTTGATAATGGAGCCACCCCGCTCTGCAGATCCAGCTGGAAGCGGAGGTCCCAGCAGCTTTCCCAGGGTCCTCGCACCATGGCAAGTGGCCAGAGCTGGCCCTGGACCTGAGCTTCCACCTAGGGGTGGGGCAGAGCCTGTGCCTGTGTGGTGCAGGCAGGTCCTGGCTGTGGCACGTCCCTCCAGGCTCTCCTAGACCTGTTCCCAATCTCTTCCAGCACTGTGAGCTCCGCTGCGCTCCTAAGGAAAGTAGGTAGCGTCTCCCACTGTCCCCAGTATGGGAGGCAGAGGCAGAAGGATCTCTGAGTTCAAGGCCAGCCTGGTCTACATAGTGAGGTCCATCTAGCTGGGGCTACAGGGAGATGCTGTCTCAAAAAGACCAAAAATTTTCTTAAAAAGATGTTTTTAATTATGTATATATGTGTGGGTCTGTGCCAGTGCCTGTGGAGGCCGGAGGCATTGAATTCCCTGGAGCTATAACTAGAGGCAGTCCTGAGCACCCTGACATGGGTGCTGGGAATTCAACTAAGGTCTTCTACAAGAGCAGTATCTGCTTTTATTTTTTAAATACCTTTATTGATGAATTGTGTATTTCATTCATTATCTTTCAGTCCAATTTAGACACATTCCCCCCTCCCACCCCACCCCAGTATCAGCTTTTTCTTTTCTTTTCTTTTTTTTTTTTTTTTGTCTTTTCGAGGCAAGGTCTCCCTTTAGTCCCAGCTGGCCTGGAGCTCACTATGTAGACCAGGCTGGCCTTGAACTCACAGACATCCTCCTGCCTCTGCCTCCCAAGTGCTAGGATTAAAGGCATGCACCACCATGCCCAGCCCAGTATCTACCTTTTTTTTTATGTATTTATTTTCTATTGTTATGAATGCTGTCTGCATGCAGGTTGTTTGCACTGTGTCGTTGCAATGCCGCAGAGGTCAGAAGAGGGTGTCGGATTCCCCTGGAACTGGAGTTCTCCTGGAAATGGAGTTACAGACGGTTCTCAGCTACCATGTGGGTGCTGGGGATGGAACCCGGGTCTTCTGCAAGAGCAGTCTGCGCTCTTAACCGCTAGGCTATCTCTCCAGCCCCAGTATCTGCTTTAAAAAAATTTTTTTAATATTTATTTTTTATGTGTATGAATGTACTGTCTGCATGTAGGTTTGTGCACCCATGTCATGCAATGCTGTGGAGGCAGAAGAGGGTGTTGGATTCCCCTGGAACTGGAGTTAAAGATGGTTCTCAGCCACCATGTGGGTGCTGGGGACTGAACCTGGGTCCTCTGCAAGAGCAGTTGGCACTCTTAACCACTAGGCCATCTCTCCAGCCCCTCAGTATCTGCTTTTAATTGCTGAACCACCATGTGGTTAATTATTAGCCACCATGTAGGTACTGGGATTCTAACCTGGGTCCTCTGCAAGAGCAGCCAGTGCTCTTAACCACTGAGTTATCTCTCCAGCCTCTAATAAAATATTTTTAGTATAAGTATATCCCAAAATTGTATGGGTCATACACTAAAATTTGTTATTAATATGAGATTCACATTTATATTATGTTCTGTGGAGATTTTTTGTTACCTTAAAGTTGATATGTAGTTGAAGATGGATGACCTTGAACTCCTTAACTCTTCACCCCCTTTCCCTGACCTCCCAAGTGTTGGGATAACAGGTGTGAGCCACCATACCTGGTTTACATGGTGCTGGGACTTGAACTGAAGGTCTTATGCATGTTTGTCCTGTGTACATATCTTTTTTAAAATATTTTTTTAATTTTATTTATTTTGTATGTGTATGAATGTACTGTCTGCATGTAGGTTTGTGTACCCGTGTCATGCAATGCCACGGAAGTCAGAAGAGGGTCTCGGATTCCCCTGGAACTGGAGTTAAAGATGGTTCTTAGCCTCCATGTGGGTGCTGGGGATCGAACCCGGGTCCTCTGCAAGAGCAGTCGGCACTCTTAACCGCTAGGCCATCTCTCCAGCCCCACTGCGTACATATGTTTTAAGCAATATTTTGTTATTTTTATTTTATGTATATGAGTATTTCCCCTGGGTGTAAGTGTACCCATGTCATGCAATATTCATGGAGGTCAGAAGAAGGCAGCAGATCCCCTGGAACTGGAGTTATAAAAGGTTGTTAGCTACCGTGTGGGTACTGGGAACCAAAACCAGCTCCTTTGCAAGAGCAACCAGTGGTCTTAACTGCTGAGCCATCTCTCTAGCCCACCTGTGTTACTTCTTTCTGTCCTAACTTCCTGCCATACCTGGGATGGGTGTCACAGGTTTGAAGACACCTACCTGGCCACAGGGTAGACACCTGCCACACCCCATGCTGCCCTGGGGCTGATGTTCTCACTAGGGGAACCCCCTGCTCCTAGTTCCAGGCCCCCCACAGAGAGGCCACTGGCCCTCAAGACCACCTAGTGCTGCAGAACCCAGCCACCCCCCCCACCTCCATGGACGGTACTGGATTCCCCCGAAACAGGTGATAAATGTTGGCCAGATTGATTACTAACAGTGAAAGTACCAGTTACAGGAAGTGTGGCCAGGGCTCAGCCCTGCAGGGAGAGCTGCTGTCCATTCAGCCTAAAGGCCAAGGCCCCGCCTTTTCCTGGAGGAACAGAATGATCGGATTTATTGCGGGCATCAGATCACCCAGCACTTAGCAGTCTCCAGGCCTGGCGTGAGGGGAAATGGAGGGGAGGCTGAGGTGGGCTGGCCTGTGGGGTAATAGGGACAGCTCCGGGAATCGCCCCATCCCCCCCCAGGGTGGTCAGGCCTGCCGGGAGGAAGAAGACGGGATGAGTGGACAGCACAAAAGGCACTCCTGCACCCTGCTGTTTGTTTTTTTTTTTAATTTTATTTATTTCTGTATGTGTATGAATGTGCTGTCTGCATGCAGGTCTGTGCACCTGTGGTGGGAGGTCAGAAGAGGGTGTCGGTTTCCCCTGGAACTGGAGTTCTCCTGGAATTGGAGTTCCAGACGGTTCTCAGCCGCCATGTGGGTGCTGGGGATTGAACCCGGGTCCTCTGTAAGAGCGGTCGGCGCTCTTAATCGCTAGGCCATCTCTCCAGCCCTGCACCCTGCTGTTTTACTGTCCTGAAGGCCTGGTACCCAAGGACCTCCTGAGCTCTGCTCCTGTCCGTAATGTCCCTTCCTCTAGCCTGAGCCACTCAAACAAGCCCCACCTTGAAGGACTTGAAGAACACCTCAAACCCTACCACGCAGACAGGGTTCGACCTTAAACCCCACCTCTCAGGCCAGGTGCCCTCTCTCAGCCTGTTTCCTTTCTTGCCAAATAGACAAAGAAGAGAGTTGCAGTCGGGCATGGTGGCACACTGTCTTTAGTCCTAGCACTCATGAGGCAGAGGCAGGTGGGTCTCTGTGAATTTGAGGCCAGCCTGGTCTACATAGTGAGTTTAGTGAGTTCCAGGACAGCTGGGGCTACAGGAAGACCTTGTCTCAAAAAGACCAAAAAAAAAAAAAAAAAAAAAAGAAAGAAAGAAAGAAGGCTGGGAGTGGTGGGGCACACGCCTTTAATCCCAGCACTCGGGAGGCAGAGGCAGACCTATCTCTGTGAGTTCAAGGCCAACCTGGTCTACAGAGCAAGTTCTAGGCCAGCCTGCTGGGGCTACAGGGAGACTCTGTCTCAAAAACATCAAAAGAAAAAGAAAGAAAGAAAGGAAGGAAGGAAGGAAGGAAGGAAGGAAGGAAGGAAGGAAGGAAGGAAGGAAGGAGGGAGGGAAGGAAGGAAAGAAGGAAGGAAGGAAAGAAGGAAGGAAGGAAGAAATGCTCCTGGAAGATTCCATTATGTATGCTAGACCACCAGGATAATGTTTGGTGAGTGCAGGACTCCAGCATAAGGAGCTGCTGTAACTGGAGACACCACAGGTCTCTCCCCTGAGTGCAGGATGGAGAGGTAGAAGGAAGGGAGGAGGGAGAAGAGGAGAGGTGGGGATTAGAAAACTGAAAGGAAGAGCCAGCTGGCCCTGGGGACCCGGGGAGGTGTCTACCCACTCCCTATGCACAGTGCTTTCAGGAAGGTGCTGTTTGGTACTTTTTGGTATTTTTTTAGGTCTGGCTGTCCCAGAATTCCAAGGGACACACAGATGTCCACTTCCTCCAGAAACTGTCAATCTATGACCTCTTCCCCTTTACCCGAGGTCCTGCCCAATGGGTTTAAAGGGACCTGTCCCCATCACCATCGCTGCTGTTGACTGCCATGTGTTAACAGGCTGTTCGGCCCTGACTATTCCAGAAGTAAATATGTCCCGGAGTGACTTAAGTCCTTTATCTGTGCATAGATATGACTATACATGCACATTAATTTTAGCATACTTGATACAAGTGTCAGCTGAGCAGTTTTCACAAGAAAGCAATGTTAGTTGGGCCTTTAGTTTCCATAAAACAACTGTCTTGTTAAATCTAAACTGCTGGGGCTCCCCTGGATGCACCTTCCAGGCCAGCTCCTTTGCCTCTGCCCTCTGATCAGTGAACCACTGGAGTTCCCCTCAGCTATTCGTCCCCAGACAACGGTCCTAGCCCAGCAGAGCTAATGTCACAGGGGAGTCTGGACCAGCAGAGAGCTACATGGCATCTCTGCCCAGAAATCCCAATGTAGGAGGAAGTCAAGGCCCCAGCTTGCCTGCTCCCCTCCCCTCCACCACAGGCCAGCCCACAGCAGAGGGAGGTGCGCTGAGCACCGAGCCCAGCAGTGCTAGGTGGAAGGTCAAAAGCAGGCCGGACTCAGCTTTGAGTCTCAGCCCCACCACCCACTGACTGTGAGGGGCTGGGGTTCTTTTTAAAAAAAAAAATTGGGGGCTGGAGGGATGGCCTAGCGGTTAAGAGCGACGACCGCTCTTGCAGAGGACCCGGGTTCGATCCCCAGCACCCACATGGCGGCTGAGAACCGTCTGTGACTCCGGTTCCAGGAGAACTCCAGTTCCAGGGGAATCCGAGACCGTCTTCTGACCTCCGCGGCATCGCACGACACGGGTGTGCAGACCTGCATGCAGACAATACATTCATACACATAAAAATAAATAAATAAATAAAAATTAAAAAAAAATTAATACTTTTCAAATGTTATGCGTATGAGTGTACTGCCAGCGTGTATGGAAGTGCACTCATACACTGAATGCCCAGAAGAGGAAGTGGAGTTGCAGCCCGTTGTTAGCTCCATGTGGTGCTGAGAACCAAACCCAGGTCCTCCACAAGAACAGCCAGTGCTCTTAACCACTGAACCATCTCTCCAGCCCTGGCCCTGAAATTATTCCGGGATGGGTGGGCCCATGTCGGGCCCTGAGATCTTGCAGGGCCCTGGTAGGCCTAGATAGGACAGCTGACTTTTGGCCCAGTATCCTTGCCTACATATTTACCAAGTCCATACAAAGTGAATACCACTCACCAGGCATGTCACAAAAACAACCACTTGAGCCTCCAATACCTGCACTGTGGGCATCGGCGTGTGACCTCATCTGACAGAAGGAGCCAGGGCTAAGAGGGGGTGAGCTGTAAGCCAGCTCTAGAGGAGAGAAAGGGGGTGCCTGGGACCCTACCATAACCCTCGGACTGAGCTGGAGCTGGGGACCGACCGTTTCTCAGCCTGGGGCCTGGCAACCTCCCCCGGGCAAGCCATTCCTCCGAAAGTTTTACACGTCTTTTCAGAGCTGGTTCTCTGCCCGGATCACAGCCGTGGTCTCTGCAGTAATTGACTGCTCTCTAATCAAATTGATTTTCATTCCAGAGTCCTGCCATCCGCCTCTGTTCCAGGAATGGTATTTTGAGCAGTCGGCACTCAGTACAGATGTATAATCCAACAGCAAGAAGCAGAGGCCACCATGGGCCCCTGCCAGTTGAGTGAAATCTAAGTGGACCAAGCTTTTAGGCCTAATAATTTATGTTTCCCACCCTGGAAGGGTCACCCGCCAGCCTATCTGCTGAGACAAAAGGGTCCCCTGTGCTATCTGCCGGCAGCTCCGGACTGCACTGCCTTCCCAGCCATGTTTGGGAAGCTGGCCTCTCCCCACCCACCCTACAAGTCTCTGAGGAGAGCCTTCACACCTGTAGTGTAAGCTTCTTTTTACAGTGACCCAGCACAGATTTGTGCATATCTATCCCTCCTTCCTGCATCTCAAAGCCTGGGAAGGTCCTAGGATCCCAGCACAGGTAAACCCAAAGCCATGTCCCAGCCCTGGCTATTTTATTTTATTTTTTTTTGGTCTTTTTGAGACAGGGTCTCTCTATAGCTCCAGCTGTCCTGGAATTCACTCTGTAGACCAGGCTGGCCTTGAACTCACAAAGATCCGCCTGCCTCTGCCTCCTGAGTGCTGGGATTAAAGGCGTGCGCCACCACGCCCAGCTAGCCCTGGCTATTTTTGGTCTCAACCACTGGCCCAGAGGCTAATGACCTCCCAGTGCTGAGTCCCAGAATGGAGGACAGGTCCCCTCCACAGGACACTGAGGCCCTTTAGTTAGGGCCAAGCCCAAGGCCCAGTGTCCTCCTCCTGACCTGCATCCACCTCCTGCCCTTGGGCCCACCAGAGCTGATGCCCACCAGGCTTTGGGCCCTTCCTACATATAGGTGAAGAGGAGGGGCAGCCAGTCCAAGGCCCTGAGGCCACCCTGCCAACCCTTCCATCCTGTGGAATTACCGGGCAGAGAGGCTGGACACCTGTCCACGGCAGGCAAAGTCCCTTTGCTGAGTGGAGCAGGGCCTGCTTGCTGCCTGCCTGGCCGTCTCGGGAGCTGCCCCTCAGCCTCAGTTGCAGCAACCACATGGCAGTGGTGATGGGGTGGGGGAAACAGGTGCGGCTTGTTTGTGAGAGGTTGGTGGAGGTAGCTGGTGGGATTAGAGGACCTCCTAGTATGGTCAGGCTCGTGAGAATGGTGGAGTCTTGAGCCCTCTCGTTCCCTGGGCTTTCAGGGGGCTTCAGGGTCCATAGTGTTTTGTAACCAACCAAAAGCTGTGTCTCTAACTCCCAAGGCTCCCATAGCCTGGGGCTCTAGGGACTGGGAGTAGCCATCCTGCCTCCCCTGGGACTAAGGAGCCTGCCTGGCACTCAGAGGAAATGGAGGAGTCCAAGGCTTCCGGCCCCACTGCCAGCTGCACATGCGCAGGTGGTCCCGCCGCTCTCTAGCTCCAGGGTCCTGTCTCGCTGGATCAGAGCAGCCCCAGATCTGTGCAAAGGTGTTGTGCCTGGGTCTCCTGCCTCCACATGCCAGGGCACCTGGAGGTTCGGCTGGCTCAGGAGTACAGCTCATGGTCCAGATGAGACTGTGGCCAGGAGTCAGGACCCTGCTGGTTATCTCTATCGACCATGACTGTTGTGTGTCAGTGGTCACAGCTTCAAGACTCTGGTCCTGCAAACTGAGGGTGGAGGTAGATGGTGTCCCTGGGTCATGACCAGCCTGTCCTAGGTGAGCAGGTGGATCCTCCCCCAGTATTGGTGCCATGGTCTCTGTTACTTTAAGACAATTCTGGAAGTGGGGCAGAGCAGGTGGCTCGGTGCTGTTAAACCCAGCATTTGTGTGTGTGTGTGGGGGGGAGGCAGGCAGATATCTACATAGCAAGTTCTAGGACAGCTGGGGCTACAGGGAGATTCTGGAGAGAGAGAGAGAGAGAGAGAGAGAGAGAGAGAGAGAGAGAGAGAGAGAGAGAGAGAGAAAGGGAGAGCTTTAAGCACATAAATAAGGTAAGCCAATGCAGTAATGCCAGCTCTGACTTGACAGCAAACCCTGATCCACAGCTGAGCCGGGAAAGGAGACCACAGGGCCCAGCCCTGTCCCTGGGCAAGGTGGAATCACGTCATAGGAGAAAATGTAGCCCATATTCCTACCATCTTAGATATAGAAGGGATGACCCTGGAGCGGAGTCAAAAATCTGAAACTTCTATTTGCCCAGTGCCCACCCCCATAGGAAAACAAAAGCTGAAAGAACACAGCAAGCTGGGACAGGCCCACAGGCCGGTAGACAAAGGGCTCTGTGGGTTTGTGAGGACAGGGACAAATACCTCATCAGAAAACAGGATGCTCTGGGCAATTAACAAGTAGAGGGGCAAGTGGCCTAGGCCTGCAGGTGGCCAAAGGAATGTAAACTTTTTAGAAAACAAATTAGGGAGGCTAGAGAGGTAGCTCAGCATTTAAAAGCACTGGCTGCTCCAGCAGAGGATCCAGGTTCCATTCCCAGAACAGTCTTCTGTAACTCCAGTTTCAGGCGGAATCCTATGCCCTCTCTAATCTCCGTGGGCACTGCATGCCACAGGTGCACTTATACACATGCAGACAATTCATTCATACAAATAAAAATAATAAAATTGGGGGCCGGAGAGATGGCCTAGTGGTTAAGAGCGCCGACTGCTCTTGCAGAGGACCGGGGTTCGATCCCCAGCAACCACATGGTGGCTGAGAACTGTCTTTAACTCCAGTCCCAGGGGAATCCGACGCCTTCTTCTGACCACCGCAGCATTGCACCACACGGGTGCACAAACCTACATGCAGACAGTACATTTATACAAATAAAAATAAAAATAATTTTAAAAAATAATAAAATTGAGGGGGTCTTTTTGAGATCAGGTCTCTCTGTAGCTCCAGCTGGCCTGGAACACACTATGTAGATCAGGCTGGCCTTGAACCCACAGAGATCCACCTGCCTCTGCCTCTGCCTCCTGAGTGCTGGGATCAAAGGCATGTACCACCACGCCTGGCTTAAATAAACTTTTTTATAAAAGAAAGAAAACAAATTAGGGCTGTGTGTGAATGCCTAGAATGTGAAGCCTGGGTTTTATCCCCAAAATTGTAAAAAAAAAAGTGTAAATTGTGCTCGCTTCGGCAGCACATATACTAAAATTAGAACGATACAGAGATTAGCATGGCCCCTGAGCAAGGATGACACGCAAATTCGTGAAGTGTTCCATATTTTTTAAAAAGTGTAAATCATAGTGTAATTTTGGGGGGCCCTAGGAGTGGGATCCACAGCCTCATGCACGCTGGATAAGTGCTGTATCACCCAACCACATCCTCACCTGTGATTTCTTTTTTTCTACATTGATTTCGGGGTGGGGTGGGGTGGGGTGACATGATTGACACGTGGGAGTCAGAGAACAACCGTGCAAGCCAGTGCTCTCTCTCCTTCCACCCTGTGAATCTGAGGGAACCAACTAAGTTCACCCGGCTTGGCATCCAGTGCGTTTACCCACTGAGGCACATCTCTGCATCTCAGCTATGAGGTTTTCCCCCAAAATTTGGCAAAAAGTGAAAACATCCTAACTGCCACGGAGAGCAGGACAGGTAGACTGCAGACCACTCTCTGGGGTAGGAGGTGAGATCCTTCCTCCATGTGCTCTCGTGAGCCCAGCAAAAGAGCTAAGCAGGCAGTGACTGAACACACTTGCCATCCCTGGACTCAGTAAGGAAATGTTGGTACACAGTGGTGGAGCTGTGAAGAAAGGCCGTGCGCATTCATGGACCATGTGCAAAGATGCCCATAACTCCGTGAATTTGCCTCCAAGTGCAATGCCATCTGTTCCTTAGGCCTACCTAGTCTCTAAATACAGGACGAAGCCGAGTCCCCCAACTAGAGAGCAGGGGGCCATCCTCCCTGTATCAGAGGGAGGACTCATACAGGCATCGCAGTCCCAACGAGGTCTTTTTGAATCCTCTGAGTATTGAATCCCAGCTAAGCCCACACAGACCTACAGAGCCAGCATTTTAACAAGCACAGGTAAAGAAAAGTGACCTTATTCACACACTGCCAAACCTGGGGAAACCGAGGCACAGAAACACGTAGGTTTGCAAAGAACTTGCATCATACAGGTTGTCTGATGTTCAGTTTAGGTGTCTCCAACAAAGAGGGGTGAAATTTCTTGGTGAGCAAAGCATACAGAAGACAGGGATCAGCTGAAGTCTCCATGGGGGAGGTGACAGGGCTGTCATGATGCTGGTCAAACAGGACAGGTGGAGGAAAGTGAGCAGGGACTCCAAGATACCGGGCTCGCTGCGCTGGGGTGGGAGCGGGAGGCAGCCCTCCGCAGTCGTGTCTAAGGTACCCGGAGTTCTGGAAAGGGAAGGGCTAGGTGTTAGGTCCAGGCTTCCCAGAATCCTAAGGGGCACACAGGTGCCCACTTCCTCCAGAAGCTGCCAATCCTCTGACTCCTTCCCACTTGCCTGAGGCCCCGCCCCATGGGTATAAAGGGTGGACCCCAGCTGCCATAACTCTCTCTGTGCCTCTTTCACTCTCTGTGTCTCTCTCTCTTTCTCTGTCCCTCCCCCCACGCCCCCTGGTCTCACCACATGTCTGCAGGCAGCTCACGCTGGCAGTCCCACATGGAAGTAAAGCATGTTCCTAGAGTGACCTAAGCCTCATGTGCCTTTTATTGGAGTTCCATGCTTTTTTATACTTAATACTGTGGTGTCTGCAGCCTCTCTGCGCCTGGCCTCATGGACTCTCACCCTGGCTTCCTGACTGGCATTCAAGGCTGACTAACTTGGTTATCTGGACAAGCATTCCCCAACCCTTCAGTGTGGTGAGTTCTTCAGCTGTTCTGTGGTGATTTGGGGGTTGTTCTCAGGACACTGGTCTATGAACTTCTCGTTTGTACTGACCCTGGGAGACCTTGGCAACCACTTGAGAAAGTGGTTCCCTTTGCAGCCTGGGAACAAACACTGTTCACCTGTACCCACAGCCATGAGGCCGGACACGTGGGGAAACCACGTCCCCTGGATGCTGGGTGGCCACCGACTGTGTGCTCAGCATGCCCTGGTCCTAATCGTGAGCCTCCAGTGCAGTGTATGCGCTTGCTTTGTTTCTCTCCTTCCCACATCCTGGTCAATGATGGGTCACGTGCATGGAACTCATGACGTCACAGACTCTTGGTTTGTGTGGCCACCATGACAGATTGGCCAGCAACACATTTCTCGGAATATACCCCAACATTAAGCAATGCATGACATATGCATGATTTAGCAAAATATATATGATTTAAAATTTACCGGGGCTGGAGAGATGGCCTAGTGGTTTTACAGAGGACCTGGGTTCGATTCCCAGCACTCAGCACTCACATGGTGGCTGAGAACCGTCTTAACTCCAGTTCCAGGGGAATCTGACACCCTCTTCTGACCTCTGTGGCATTGCACGACACGGGTGCACAAACCTACATGCAGATAGTACATTCATACACATACAAAAATAAATAAAATTAAAATGTTTTTTACCATTTTAACCATTTTATATATGTGTATATTGGTTAGGGGTGGTGTGCAGGCACCAAGGCTTGTGCGTGTGGCAGAGGACATCCTTGGGTGGCTGTCTTTACTTTCCACCTTGTATGAGACACCGGGCTAGCTGGCCCACAGCATACGGAGGTTCTGTCTCTGCCTCCCATCTTGTAGGAGAGCTAGGATTACAGATGCACCATACTCAGCTTTACAAGGGCTTGGGGTGGGGGGGTCTCAACTCCAGTCCTCAGGGTTACACAGCATTGTTAACATTCACTCAGCCATTCCCTCAACCTGTTTTAACCATATTTAACTTCAGTGTACACTGTGCACAGTAAAGCCTCTGCCAATGACCATCCAGAGAATTCTCATCTTCCCAAACTGACTTTCTGTCCTAACACTGACTTCTCAGCCTACCCAGCCCGATACTCCCCTTCTGTGGTCTGTCCCTATGGAGCGGAGGACTCTGGACACCTCATCTGAGTGGAGTCCCCCACAGGTTGAGCATTTTCATGGTTCATTCCCCAGCATGGCATCCTCAGGGTCCATCTGTGTGGTGGCAGGTGGCAGACTCCCTGCCCAAGGGTGAGTGGTATTCTTTTCTTTTTTTTTTTTTTTAAATCTTAATCTGTACAGTTATGATGTTTTATATGATGTTTTATATTCTTTTTTATAACTTTTTAAAATTTTTATTTATTTATTTTATGTGTATGAATGTACTGTCTGCATGTAGGTTTGTGCACCCGTGTCATGCAATGCCGCGGAGTTCAGAAGAGGGCATCGGATTCCCCTGGAACTGGAGTTCTGGAATTGGAGTTACAGACGGTTCTCAGCCGCCATGTGGGTGCTGGGGATCGAACCCGGGTCCTCTGCAAGAGCAGCCGGTGCTCTTAACCGCTAGGCCATCTCTCCAGCCCAGTGGTATTCTATCACACAGACTGACCTGTAGCTATCCCTTGTGTGGTGGGTGGGCATTGATTTCCTGAGAGTCCCTATAATACCAATTGTTGGGGCAGCACCTCTGCTGCTCTTTGAGAACTCTGATCCACCAAAGCTCTGTCTACCCGGATCCGTCTGACAGAGAGCCCATGTAAGAACCCTGCATGGGAGTAGTGGGGCAGGTTTATGTGACCCAGGCTGCCTGATTCAGACCTGACAGCCCCAGGGGGTGCCCAAGGAGGGGCCTCCTGAGCACCTTACTCCTCTGACAGTGTCCAAGGCTTGACTAACGATCTACTGGCTCTCATCACTGTCTCCTCTCTCAAAGAACTACCTCCATGTACCCCTCTATCCACAAGGGACAGGGCATATAGCTCATTCTTCATGTGTGGGGATAGAGTATGGCCTACCCTTGCTGGTTTGGTCAGCAAGGGGGATAAACATGTAGCCCCAGCTGTGACCTGCACAGGTTAAGCCCGTCAACGTCATCCTGTCACCCATCCCTGAGGACTTGTAGGCAGTTAAGGGTTGCTGGAGGAGGCAGAGACATTACCTGCGGCTGGAAGTCCTGTAAGTAACCCTTCACCTGTTTCTTTTTTTTTCTTTTCTTTTTGGTCTTTTTGAGACAGGGTCTCCCCGTAGCTCTGGCTGTCCTGGAACTTGCTATGTAGACCAGGCTGGCCTTGAACTCAGAAAGATCCGTGCCCTTCATCTGTTTCTATGAGCAACCCTAATGAAACTCACAAGGACACACACACACACACACACACACACACACACACACACGACAAAGGCATGGAAATACAGGGGGGTTAGTTGGGAAGAGGAAAGCCAGTGGGGGCGAGAGGAGGACAAGGGGCAGTAATGGGGGTAAATACCATCAGATATACTATGTACATGTATGAGAATGTTACAGTGAAACTTATTATCATAGATAATTAATATGTCTAATAATGAGACTAGACTAAACCACAGCTGGCTGCTTCTGGGGAAACTACTGCTTTGGGGTAACATCTTTTTATTTATCATTTTATTCATTTGGGGTGTGCATGTACAGGCCATGGTGTGCACATGGAGGTCAGAGGACAATTTGTGGGAACTGGTTTTGTCTTTCTGTCTTGTGGGTTGTGGGAACGGAGCTTAGGTCGTTGGGTATAACAGCAGGTGCCCCTATGTGCTGAGCCATCCCACCGGCCCTCCAGGGATGACTTCCACTCCTGGGGACCCTGGGATAGAGCTGCACACCACTGAAAACTCGCCCTGCTCTGCCCCTACCATCTGACAGCAGCCCTGGGCTCCGGGGAACCAGGCAGCTTTCCTGGAACCCTCTCATCCATCTGTCTAGAGTTATTAGTCAATTACGGGTCCCAGGAGGCTGGGACCAGCTTCTCTGCTCAGGGATGCCTGAGTGGGGGGTGGGAGGGGAGGTCTGGCTTAGTCCCTTGGTCCCTCTGCCTTAAAGTTTTCCTGCTGGGAACCCCCACAAGCCACAGGTCACCCTGCCACTGCCTGCTGCATGTCCATCTGAGCCACCTGGTCTTTGGTTCCCTCCAAACTCTAGTACCCAGAGTGGCCACAGACCCAGGAGGTGGTTAAAGGACCAAAGGCAACACAAGGGTCTTGTACTCTTTTTGTAGGGACAGAGACACCGCTCTAGTCTCCCCATCCCCTGCTGGCCCTAGATCCTTAAATCCACCTCCTGTACCAGGCCGATGCCCAGGCCTGTGGGGGCCCAGGTGACCTTTTAGTCTTGGGAGCTGGATGAAAAGGGGGTGGGGGGCTCTCTGCCTCTAACCTGCTGCCCAGGGCACACCACTTCCCGCTCCTTAGTGAGTGTCCTTTGACAAGTATCACAACCCAAGTGACCAGGGTTGCGATGACATGAGAGCCCTGGTGGGTGGAGCCAGTTCTGCCTGAAGCCTCATTCAACTCCTCTTCCACTGGCCTCTTGTTAGGCGTATGTGACACTGGGTGGGAGCTGGTGTGAAGTAATCATCATGCCTTCCCATCCCCACCCTGCACAAGACTCCCTGGGCCAGCAGCAGCTTCCTGTCAGAGCATAAAGGATGGACAAAGGCCCAGGGTCCTGCTGATGCAGCAGCCTCCTCTCTGCCACAGGACAAAGGGGAGGAAGTGGTGGCACTCAATTATAAGGGGCTGCAGCAAAGGTTCTGAGCACAGCTGGATGTTGTCAAGAAGCTTTAGGGTCATGGCATGTGTGTGTGTGTGTGTGTGTGTGTGTGTGTGTGTGTGTGCGTGCATGTGTTCAAGATGGATCCCATGAGGACATTGCACAGCTCTTCTCAGAAAGCCAATACCTCTGACACCCACCTAGGAAGGGCTAAGGGACCGACTCCTGGCTTTCTGCCGGGAGCCTCATAGTAATACCCCCATCCTAGTTTGCCTTTCCTTTGCTGTGATGAAACACTGACCAAAATCAGCTTGGGGGAGAAAGGGTTAATTTTGGGTTATGACTCCCAGGTTATCATCCACTGTTGAAGAAAGCCAAGGGAGGAACCCAGGGCAGGAACTTGGAGGTAGGAACTGATTCAGAGACCAGACCATGGAGGAATTCTGCTTACTGGCTTGCCAGCTGCCCTTCTCCTAGCCTAGCCCCACCTGCCTAGAGATGGCCTCACTCACAGTGGTCTGAACCCTCCCACATCAATCAACAATCAAGAATATGCCCCACAGACATGTCCGTAGGCCAGTCTGATGGAGGAAGCTCCTCAACTGAAGGTTCCTCTTCCCAGATAGGTCTATGTTTGTGTCAAGTTGACACAAACCACGACACTCAATGACCCTCACAAGGCCACCTGACCTTCAACTACATGGACACACACAACTGGGTCTCCGGAAGGGAGGGAAGCTGGTTTGGTACTCTCTTCCCAGGTCCATGACTTCATCCCTTGGGCTCTGGGTGCCCCTAATCCAGAGCTTCATTACAGTCTGTGCTCATCCTTTGAGACAAGTGACCATGCTTGTCTGGCCAGGGTTCCAGGGGACCTTCTTCTGGAAATACACTCATGACACAGTCCTACCCACTCTTAATGAGGCCAAGAAACAAGTGAGCTAGGAAATCCACCTAACTCCACAGAGCAGGTGTTGTGAAGCCTCTGAAAGGGAGCCAGAGACTGGGGGGGACGCCTATCAGGGGACCAGAGGTGGCCCTCAGGAGCTTCTCGCAGGCTGGCTGCAGAAGTGCTCTACCATGCAGGCAGGGGGAGGAATCTTCTAGAGCACGAGGCCAGGCCTCGAGGTCAGATCCCAGCAACTATTCCAGGACCCTCTTTAGAGCACATATTAAAGCCAAGCACTGGCTCACCCGCTCAGTACCCGCTCGAGGGTAAAACAGTGGGGTGTAGAGGAATTCCAGAACCCCAGAACCCCAGCCCAGCCTGCCCTAGGCCAGGGATAAGCTCCACCCACCTGTAGTTACTTCTCTGTCCGCTTGGGGGCAGGCCTGGCAAAGGGGAAGGAACAGAGAACACTCCACACACCTGGTAGGGGGCAGGTAAGCCAGGTCAGGAGAAGGCACCACTTTAACAATAAAACTGTAACCCAGGCTGGACAAGGTGGCACACTCCTATAATCTCCCAGCACTTGGGGTAGAGACAGGAGGGTCAAGAGTTCAAGGTCAGCTTGGTCTACATGGAGACCCTGTCAAAAACACCACCAACCAACAAAATAAAACTTCCAGTCAGAAAAGTAGAGACCTGTCTGTGGACATACGGGGCCCATACAAATACCCCCAGGGCATTGTGTCTAAGGGTCCCCTTCCCTCATAAGACTCTAGAGGGGAATGTGCCAGGTTCCTGAAAGCCCCAGTCAGAGCTCGTCTGCTCCTCTCTGTGTGGATGGGGATCAAGGACCCACCGGGGTCTGGAGGCTCCCTGCCCTCCTACACCCAACCCCTTCCATGATCTCTCTGCCAAGCTCCCACCCCCAATTCCACTGCTCAAGCAAAGCCCACGAAAGCTGGGTTTGAATTGACTTTATTATTCTGTAAATGTGAATTTTACAAAGCGCTTTACAATTAACGATGACATCCTTTTTCATGGACTTCAGCCTCTGCTAGGAGCAAAGGCTCATAGCCCTCAGCTTCCCTGGTCGGCTTGTGGACATTGCCTTAGTTTTAGTTATTGATACAATGTTGTCAGCCATGGCTACAAAGTAACAGTCTTGTCACTACGGATCACAGCACAGAAAAGGGAGAGAGGAAGACGTGGAGGGACTAAACAAAGGTATCCTCCCCTGAAAACAACAGAAAGCCTGCATGGCGGCTGTGAAAGCCCTCCTTAGCGGCAGGGGAGCAACTGACTTCATTAACTTGTTTTCTAACAGTCGTGAGTTACAGTACTACTTTTAACCCCTAGACAGAGCCTTCAAAACAACCGTCTCTCTTGAGTCTATTTTCTCCAAACATCCCATAGAAGGGATGAATGGTCTACTTGCGCTCAGAGCCACCCAGACATTCAAGTCAAAAATATTTATACATTTTATACTTAATTTTTTTTTGTCTGCTAAAAATAGTATTGCAAGTTTTGGCTTCTTTTGACATAAAAATCATGATCGTGTGCAAAACGCTAGCAAAGAGGCGACTGGCGGAACACTAGCAGGATATCCGATCAGAATGCTTCAGATCCTGCATCCTTTTCCTTTCCTAAGAAAATAAAGCAACCAAAAGCAAAACACCTTTGCCATTTTTGAAACACTTTGTACCAAGCCAGGTGCGTGCAGCTGGCTGGCTGATGTCACGTGGAACCACACAGCAACCATTTGAGGCAGTGGTTAAAGCTGAGACACAGCAGGCTCAGAGTCCCAGTTTAGGATCCAGGGCAAACAGCCACCAACAGGGTCTCTCTTTCAGCTGGTCAATGGGCCATCAGCCTGTCCCACTTCAGCTAAGAATCACCCTCTTTGGGGAACCCAAGCAGGGCATGGCAGGGCATGACAGGACCTAGAAATTCCCAGCTGTTAAAGCAGGTCAGCACCAGGCATGCACCTCAGAGTCCCCTGGAGCCGACAGGCCCTGCCAGACCGCCAGACCCTCACACTCCCTTCCTTCTGCCTTCCTCTCCGCTCTGAACACAAACACCACACAGCCAGTTTTCCCAGGCCCTGCAGTCACAGTGTGCAGGACTCTCTGGGTTTCTCTCCTTGTCTCTCACGCACCATTGCGTCCACATTCAAGGGCAAAGTAAGACACCAAATCAGACTCAAGCTGAAGCAACTGGTGTAGAAAACAAGACAGAATTCAAGTACTGAGACCGCCAGCCACGCAGGCGGCCCCTCCAAGCTCACAGTATCCGCCCCTTCTCTGGTCCCTTCCTCTGGGCCTGTTGCACTTGCCCCAGCTGCCTAGGGGACCGTCCACTCTGGTAGGGCAGGGTGGTGGCTGGATCCTGGGTGGGTCCCCACCTCAGCAGCTCCAATGCGATCCAGTCCCGACTGTCCTTGTGGGAAAGGTGCTGATAAAACTTATAGCTCTATAATAGACTCTACATAGTATATGTGTATTGCTAGTAGTCAAGCAAGGAGTAGAGGTGCAGGCATCTCATAAATACTGAGGCTCTCGTCTATAGGGTCTGGACGAGTCATGGTCACGGTGGCAGGACAAGACAGCCCCGATTCTGGAATTAGTCATCTTGTAAACAAAGGAGGGGGGTCCGGTTTTCTTAATTGGTTTTCCTTGGAAAAAAATGATCAAAAGATGCTAAGGCACTCTGGAAGGCCCCTCCGAGCCTAGGCCCGCCGCCCGCCAGCCTCGCGGTACATTCAAGGATGCGGAGGGAGTGCCCCCGGCAGGTACAGTCATCGGCCATGCACATCTGCAAACGCTCCCCACTACGTCCACCACGGGACACATTAGTGCAAAACGCTCGGCCTGGCCCGCCCGGGGCGCAGGGAGAGCTCAGAATCCATTCACATTTAATTATTATTAAGTTTTACCTATAGCTCTTGCCTTCCTTACCCAGAAACAACAAAACAGATGGCAATTATAAACAATCAAGGGACGGAGGGTGAGGGACATTGTGCTCGCCCGAGCAGTGGTCAAGCATCTGTGCAGCCACTGTCTCCTCCAGTGGCCAGTGGCACCCTCCCTGTGCTGGCCCAGGGTGGGAACCAGGCCTATCTCAGAGTGGAGGGAGGGATTAGAGAGAGCACAAGAACTCTTCTGCCACCAGACAAGACAGGTGGGTCTGTCTCCCAAAGGTCCCCAGGGATGGTCAAATTAAAGTGCAAATTTGGGTAGGGGAAGCAGATGAAGGAATACTCCCAGAGGGGCAGGGCACAGCTCCCCTGAGCCTGCCATGCTCGGTGGCCTGCTCCCAGCACCAGGAGGGTTTGGTCCAGGTCACTAGTTGGGCCCTGGGGCTCTAACCCACCCGGGCCTAAGATGGGTATGGAGGAGAGGTATCAGGTCTACCTCTGGACACCTGGCTCCAGAACTGGGTTATGAGCTAGCCTCTGTGTCAGCCCCAAGAATATAGGCCTTAGTCACCAAGGAGCAGATACAGGGCTTCAGGTTAGCCCCATGGTGGCAGTCCATGATGCCTCTTTTCCCTTTCCAAAACCACAGGTCTTTCAGAGGCAGAGAGACATACTTGTAGCCTGCACAGCATGGGAAGGGGCTACTTGGGAGGGTGCTAAGCCCACCCGAGGCTCCCCACGTCATGACCCTCCAGCTGGGGAGAGAATGCCCAGACTGTGTGCACAAAAGAAGGGTTCATGGAGCAGCGAGCTCAAGATGGACGGAAATGGAGAACAGAAGACCTTTTGAGTTTTGGAGTAGGGGGATCCTTGGCCACACCAGGAGCTGCTGGGCTCTGCTGGAGGCAGGCAGTCCCTGGGTAAGGGTCCAGGAAGAGATGCCTGGATGGCCCCAGGAGCACGTTCTATGTGAACACCACTTAAAAATGGTTAAACTCCAGCGTCAAGCCAGCCAGCTGTCCTCACAGCCCCTCCTCTGGGCCAGGCCCTACCTGCATTTCCTGATTCTCTTGTCCCCCAAAGGAATCCACACCTGCCAATCACCCCAGCCTAGGCCTATGTCTGCCGCCAACCCCTGTAACCCTGGGTACCCAAACAGGTATTGCCAACAGCATGAGCGACAGATGAGCCCAGCCCAGGTGGCAGCGTCCTGCCCAGCGGGGTCCACAGGCCCTCAGCCTGGCCTGCACACATCCCTGCATATGTCCCACTGCCCTTCCAACGGGAGGCCGGGATGGGGGGCCATGGTCAAGTACTCACCCAGACTGTGGTGAGCTGGGGACAGGAACACCCATCCATCCCTCACTGTTTTTTTTTTTTTTTTTATCTCTATTGTGTTGTGTAGTTTCCAAACCACAAATGAAAAATATCTGAGCAGAAAAACCAAACAAGCAGAATCCCAGAGCGGCTGGGGGAGGGGGGTGGCGAGCACAGTGCCAGTGGCACTTGTGCCCCAGAAGAAAGGGGACAGCCCCACCCCATGGGATGGTGGGCAGCCATGGCCAGGAGCAGAGGGAGCCTGGGGGTCAGGCGAGCCCCTGGGGTTCTGCGTGGAGCAGAGCAAGGACGGTGGGGGAGGACAAGGTGTCCTTCCCTCACTCCCAGGTGACCAGCCACAGTCACTGCTGCAGTGTCATCACTGGTCTCTGAGTGCACTCACGTGTACACACACACACACACACACACATGCACTCTCACACACTCACACCCACCCATCCACATATAGGCGGGTTCTCAGGAAGAAGGAAAACAAGAATTTGGCCCCTGGGGGCCCAGCACTGCCCCACTGCCCCTGTGGGGTCCCTGTGGGTGACGTGGAGTGTCATGTCTGTCTCCCCAGCCACAGGCCAGTATTGCCCCAATTTCCTCTTCCAAGCAGGACTAGGAAGGGTGGGGAGGCAGGGACAGGGCTGGGCACCAGGGGCCTGGTGGCCTCTCCGCCCTCTCCAAGAAAGGGAGGGAGCAGTACCATGGGAATCTAAGCTGGGCAATATAAAAAAGTATCCTGGGACCTTTCTCCCAGGGCGTGGCCAGCGGCCTAAATGTTTACAGTATAATGAATGCGCTTGTTTCCTTCATCCATTTTAAATACAGGCAGAATAAAAATCACATTTTTGTCAGGCAGCAGTAGCAGTTCAGTAGGTAAGTGGCTTGATCACATTTGTTTGTATTAGTAACGCATGCAAGCAGCTTTAGTACTCGGTCCCTCACGACAGGGCCGGGGTGGCCCCTTACAAGGTCCCTGCATAGGTGCCCTCTGGCCTTCTCGTTGCTGCAGCCGCTGGCGTCTGGGGCCTGCTGGAGCTGGCACTGCCCTGCTCAAAGGCCTGTGGGGGGCTCTGACCCTCAGTGGACAGTGGCTCGGGGGCAGCCACCTCCTGGATAACCGAGCCAGCCCCATCCGTCTCCTCACTGGCCTCGAAGGCGGGGTTGGCACCACTGAGGTCGACATTCACAGCATCAGTTCGCAGAGCCACGATGGTGGCCGCATCACTTCGACGCTCGGTGTAGATGCGCTGCTCGAACACCTGTGCAGCAGCAGGCGGGAACTCGGGGTCCAGGGGCAGGCTGGCGGCTGAGGCGCCCATGACGGTGCGGTACATCTCCACGCCCTCCGGCAGCATGGACTTGATCTTGGGCAGCCAGCGCTTGCGGACACGGCGGGCGTTTGTGCACATATCCGCAGCAATGACGTTCATCTCACTCTCCTTGAAGCTGGGGGCAAAGTTCTGACAGTACACTGTAGAGAGAGGTCAGGGGGCAGTATGAAAAAATAGTCTCTTTCCTCTCTGCTTGGCCAACTGCCTCCCAAGAGGCCACAGTACCTCAGTATGGGCATGCTGGGGCTGCCATTCCCAGGGACTCCCCAATTTCAGTTCCCGCTGGCACTAGAGAGAGCACACGGACGCTGGGATTCCTTGATCTGAGCTACGAGACCAGAGTCACTTTCTCCTTTTCAGCCAGGAGGCCCCCACAACTCTCCTGGATAGTCTGCTAGTAAGCTTGGTCAGCTTGGCTTCCACCAAGTCTGGACCTGTGTCTAACTTCTCCAGCCTCTACCTCCACCTGCAAATTACGAGGAGGCAGAGGACCTTCCTCACACGAGGAGTCAGCTTGTCAAAACCCTTCCTGGTTTCAGCCATGGCAAAGACAAAGAAAGTAGGTATCATCATCAATTAAAAAAAAAAAAAATGGGGCTGGAGAGGGCTCAGCGGTTAAGAGCACCGACTGCTCTTGCAGAGGACCCAGGTTCGATTCCCAGCACCCACATAGCAGCTAAGAACCGTCTTTAAGCCGGGTGTGGTGGTACACGCCATTAGTCCCAGCAGTCAGGAGGCAGAGGCAGACGGATCTCTGAGAGTTCAAGGCCAGCCTGGTCTACAGAGTAAGTTCCAGGACAGCTGGGGCTACGGGGAGACCCTGTCTTAAAGACACAAACAAACAACCTGTCTTCTGTTCTCTAGGAGCCAGAGGGCCCCAACCCAGGAGGGTCCCTGAAAGCTTGCGGGTCAGCCACCCGCTCCCAGCATCCTCTGGGTTCTGGCTGCTGCTCCACGCTTAGGAACTGTGATTACCCACTGAGGAGGCTCCTCTGCTGTGAACAGAATTAGCTTTTCCAGGGAATCTTTAAGTGAGACAATAAATGCACTTCTTGGGCCGATGGCCACAGGAGGCTGTGCTCCTAGCCAGTCTGGTGTGTGCTGGGCAGCAGCAGCCCCTTCCACATCTGAGGGTACAGGGCTGGGCGGTGGCTTGCCACAGAGACGGGCCGGGCTCCGCCCCACCATGCAGGAGCAGGAGGCAGAAGCCGGCCGAACAGATGGCAAAGGCTCAAAATAACCTCAACATGTAAATAAGGGGTTTTGTTCAAAAAGGAAAATTAGATCTATTTCACATATTAAAATAGTTTCGCAGCTGAATTCATCACGCTTGGAAACCTACCAAGGACGTCAGCACCTCGAGTGAGCTCTGCTTGCTGTTCTTTTCTCTTCCCTCACCCCAGCGCTGGGGGCCAAAGCCAGCCCCAGGACAGGTGCACAAGGCTCTGAGCGAGCCTGGGGCCCACACGTGTGGCCTTTCTCTGGCTGGTATCCCATTCCAGCAGGAACCGCTAGCACTTCGCAGACCCCATCCCACCTCAGAGGCTCCATCCCAACCAGAGACCTGTCCCCTCCTCAGAGAGCCCACCCACTCACGTTTCACAGCATTCAGGACTCGGCTGTCCAGCGGCTTTCGGCTCGGGTCACTGGTGGACGAGCGGATGCCAGTGCCGCAGCTATTGGCCAGTGTGTTTCTAGATTTGGGGTGAGGAAAAGGGGAAGAATGAAGCTGTTGGGTTATGGGTGACCCAAGGGACGGGGCTTCTCCACCCATACAGCAGGTGAAAGAGCCCAAATTACCACCCTTGTGTCTTCCCCTGACAGGTACACATGTCCTGAGTCACAGCTGAGGGGGCTGCGGGAGGGGATGGGGCAGACCCAGTCTTTCTCTAAAGGACAGGACATGGGCAGCTTAAGTGACGAGCTAGGAAGCTGACAGGTCCAGGTGTTGTCCGCTGGAACCCCAGGTCACCTGAGCAAGCTACTTCCCCTTGGGGAAGGGGCTCTGCTGACCCATCTACATGGTGGGGTAGACGCAGACTGAGCCCTGGCATAAGAGGGCATTAGCACCTGTCTGAATCCTCTCCATCATCCCTGAGCTGATGGGCATGTTAGAATTTGGAGAAAGTGGAGAGCTATAAATGCTCAAGTCCTGGATGACCAGACAGCTCACAGCTAGAGGGAACTCTAGATGCTTCTGCAGCCCCCTCCTGCCCTCACACCCCACCTACCTATCAAAGAAGGTGGCCAGGAGCCTTCGGAGCAGGACCTTGTGCTTCACCCCTGCACACAGGTGGCAGTTCATGAGCTGGCCACGGGTGATGTAGACCCCGGAGCCTGCAGCCACAAACATCAATGAATGAGGTCTTTGGGATTATATCCCAAACCAGGGCTCCTGCCCTGAGAGGACTGGCAGGCCAGAGCAGGCTGCAGAGGGGCCTAAGGCACAGTGACAAGTGAAGACGGGCCTCCAGGGAAAGAGCCATCTCAGTCCCCATCTACTGGAGGTCACTAGGGCTGGAGGACCTTATGGCCAAGCCCCTCCTCTGTCAGACCACCCCCGACCACAGCTGGGACCCAGCAGAGTTGAGGACAGCTGTAGCTCCCCCAACTGCAAATGCGTCTTAAACTCCCAGCTTCCACTGTTACGTTGAGGCCAGTGGGCAGAGGTGGCCACCTCAGCTCTGGCCGTCTCCCTCCTTAGCGCTGCTCTGGCTCCGGATCTGCCTTGCTCTCCTGTCTCTTCCCAGATTCCCAGAGCCTTGGGATGTGGGTGAGCAAAGGACTGATCATCACTACAGAGACTGCAGCCCACCAGGGCCAGAGATCCGGAATCTTCGAGCAGGCCCCAAGATGCTTACTGCCCAGGGTGAGGCACAGACAGGAGTAGGACGAGGACAGGGTGGTGAGGGAGGCAGGGAGCCTGCCCAGCCTGTTAGGGACTTTCCAGGCCAACAGAAAGAAGCGTTGAAAGACGAAGAGCCAGGGCCAATAGGCCATCATCAATTTGCATCTTTTCGTTGAACCGCCTTAAAACTTGCAAAGTGCAAGGTAGACCCCAGCACTACGGGGACGATATTTCTGACAAAGGCGCCCACTTGAAGGCCTCTGGACCTGGAGCTACCATCCAGACACTGCCACTGGACACTGGGGCAGGTGTGACTCTGGCAAACTATGACTTGGTGCTATCTGTGACCCGAATTAAAACACACTGCAGACATAGCCCCTGCCAATTAGGAGCTTGGCCAGCCCAGGGGACTCAATTAAAATGCTAAATTAATTCAATCGAATAACTCCTCTTAATGACACATTCTTCTGAAAGGAAATTAGAGGAAATTTAAGAAATTTTTTTTTGGGGGGGCTGATTGGTGATGAGTGAGTGTACTGTTCGCAGCTCTGAAAAATAAGGACATTTGCATACAGTGATGGGCGGGTCCAACTCACCTGCCACCAGCTCCAGCTTCTCACCAGGGTCTCCCTCTGAGTAGAGCTTTGGGTGGCAGCGGTACCCAATCTGGCTGATGAGGCTGGCGGGCAAGGCCACCAGGTCACGGCGGATGAGGACACAGGAGCGGCTCTCCAGTGGCACGGGCTCTGGCTTCTCTTGCACTGCAGCAAAGAACCGACCTGGTTAGGTGGGAGTCTAAGGGCTAACCTGGGCTGCTATGTGCCTGCCCACATTCCTCTTCCCCAAGGCCAAGATCAGAAGTGCTCTTCCTGAGTCTGGGGACAAGCTGGAGGACCCACAGCAGAAAGCCCCCTATACTGGCAGTGTGTGCACCTCCACAACCAGTCCTGTCCTACAGACGCCTGACAGAATGAGTGAGAAGACAGGCATTGAGGAATGCCCACCCAGGCCAGGGAGCAGGTTGTCCAGGGTGAGTGGTGGCTCTCAGAAAGTGTTCACTCAAGGGGCTACAAGGCAGGTGGGGAGAAGGGCTGAAGGGAAGGCTGGAGGACATGTGCTGGAAGCCGGATGTAGGACAGCCTGGCTGGAAGCTCACAGCTGCAGACAGAGCTGGGGCCCAGCAGCCTGCACCCTTAAGAGCATGGAGTTGCCAGTTCTGCTGTTAGAAAACCAATGGAAGGAGACAGATAGGGGCTGGAACAGGGCCCCAGGCAGTGGGTCCCCCAGAGTATTCTCACGGTGGCTCTGTGTAAGAGGCAGCCAGGCATGACTAGTCTCATTTGGCAGATGAGAGGATGGGGGTCTTGGCACGTGCAGAAACATGGCCTGGCACAAAGAACTGCTCCTAAATATTTGTCAGTAGTAGAGCCAGGCAGTCCGGCGTCGCTGCTGTCTGGGAATGTTCTGGCAAACCACTGCTGAGACAGGCCCCTCTGTACCTGCAACTCTGAGTCTGTACCCACAACAATGCCCCCACAGAGTGGCCCGTTAGCACCAGTGTGATCCCCAGAGCTCAGGACACCATGCCCAATGTCAGCCTCCTGCACGCAGGATAAGGGTTTCCTTCTACCAGTCACAGAGGGCCTGGCCCAAGAGTCCTTGTGTATCGGCCACTTACCAGGCGCCCTAGTACTGCAAGGTCAAGGAAGGCCTGTGGCTCTGACCCCAACTCTGCCCAGTCTTACCTCAGTCCCTTCATTTTGCCTCTACCTCACCTGCCCCTGACCTAGGAAACCATGCAAACGAACCAGCCTCTGTTTTGTGCTCCCATAGGCCACCCTTATAGCCACGCTGCCCAGACAGATGGCACAAGGTGAGGTCCCAAGAGGGCTGTCTCTGCCCAGCTGTCCCCGTTAGGAACTCTCACCAGCTCCAGGCACGCCTCTGCTTTATAGGCCTGACCTTCCTTAGCCTCCAAGGTCTGCAGGTTGGGCACAGTCCTTGGGTATCTCAGGGCTGGGTCTTTGTTTGGGAAGGGTTGAGAGCTCCCAGGTACATGGTGGAGGTAGACAGCTCAAACGTGCTGGTCCTGCAGGTTCCGAGCAGGTGGCTTAGTGCAGGTGGCTCAGCAGACTTAGATCCTGCCCCGAGGGAGCTCCAAGATCAGACACTGCCGCAACTGGCTGGGTCAGCTGGACCAGGGCCCGCCCTGTCCCTCTGCACCATGATCATACAATAGGTAGAGACTCACAGGACTTCTCAGCAGAGGGCTGCTGTGCAGGGGCCCCAGGAGGGCAGGTGGCAAGAGTAGGGGCAGTGTCCTGTAAGTCATTTTGACACTCAGCTTCCGAAGGGGGCTGTCAGGGCCACCTAGCCCTGAGGGCCAAACATCTTGGTGACAGGAGAGGGAGCAACCATGCACATCCTAAAGAACAGAGAGTCACCATGAGACAACGCAGGAGGGGTTAGACCACAGGACCAGGTGGGACAAGGAGGTGAGCCCACGTGACGGTCAGGATAAGTGCCACCCAACCCTTCCACCTAACTGCAGCTGAGCTGATGGGAGACCCAGGGCGCCTCTCAAAGTCAGCAGACACTACTATCAGGACTGAAAAGACGATGTGCAGGGGGGCACAGATCCCCTCCTGGCACCATTTGGTGGCCAGACAGGCCAGGTGGCATTTCCCATTGGACAGAGTAACAGAGACTCTTTCCAGCCTGGAATTCCCCAGGGACTGAGGGAACATATCGAGAAACAATCCGGATGATGGTATTTTAAAACATAATTATCCACTCCCCCCTCCCACTGTGATTACACATGCAAACGAGCAGCGCCAACGCGGTGCGTGGCATTTACATAAAGAGTGTTCACCAACAGAAATAATTCCCCATCCGCAGCCACGGCTCTGAGGATGTTTTTCTCAACAGCAGAAGTTGTTTGCGCACCACATGCGTGCCCCTCCCCAGCCCCAGCCCAGATCCCGAGAGCCAGAGACTGTCAGCCCATAGCCCTGAAAACCAGCTTCTATTTCTGCTCTTCCAAGTGCTAGATGCTGCTGCCGCTAAAAATACCCCAAACCAAGTCTCGGCTCATCTGCAAAGGTGCTCCAAACTCCTTCATGTATGTCCCAGGTCCTCAAGTCATAGGCCAAAAGAAAAAGCTGCAGCTAGGTGTTAAAGGCAAACCCCAGACTCGCTCCCAGGGGAGACTGGACATTTATCTTAAGTGGTCCTCTGCTTGGCCTCAAAGGGCCAAGAGTCAGGACCTACACTCATTCCAGGGGTGCTAGGAGGCACCTCCACAGGGATGTGAGCTGAGGAGAGACTCTGATCACATCGAGGTCCCCTGCACCTGGGTCTCACGTACCGGGACACCTGTGTCTCCTGCTGCCCAGGAATGGTCCCTGTGGTTTCAGTGCCACTTTTAAGTTCCCCAGCTGAGGGGACAAGGCCCTCGTTTCCAGGACTGTGCATCCCAGGGAGGGAGCACGTGAGGCACAGTTTACTGCTTCTATGAAGAGGTGACTAACCACTCACCGAAGTGGAGTCAAATACTAGTCATGGCAGTGTGGCCACTCCCCTAGGCAACCAGGCGCCAGTTACTGAGGAAGGGTGACGTGTCCCCTGGGATCATACCATGGAAGCAAACTGGACATTGTGGTCCCATGACATGTGGGTTACACATGATGTGGCCACAGGAGCCCTGCTGAGTGAGCCGTTGTCTGCGGATGGACAGTGGCAGAGGCTGGACACGGTGCGAGTGCTCACCGCCACTGAAGATGTCTGCACAGCCCCTCATGTTCTGCAGAGCTTGCTGTAGTAAGAACACTTGAAAAAGAAAAAGAGAAAGCTGGGCATGGTGGCTCGTGCCTGCAAGCCTAGTACTTGGGAGGCAGAGAGAGGCATCAGGAGGATCAGGAGTTCAAGGTCATCCTCAGCTGCACAGCAAGTGTGAGGCCAGCCACATGAGACCATGTCTCAAACAAAACAAAAAAGAATGAGAGAAAAGAGGGAGTGGTGGGGTGTGTGGCTTTGCGTAGAACTTGTTTCGCTTGGCTGAGGCCTGGTGCCACCGTCAGTGCCAAAAAGAGAAAGAAGGAGATATAGGGAGGGAGGACCCCGCCCCCAGGAAGACCCCGACACTGAGCCTGATCCTATCCCCTGATCCGCCAGCATCCTTTGGACTCACTGAGGTGTCACTCTCAGAAGCGGCCCAGGCAATCGCACTCCCGGAGGCCCATCAGGGAATCTCAGGCTGATGTGAGATCCAACTGCCACCCATCAAAGCTACAGAGGACTGGGGAAGGGGACACTCACTTCAGAGGAGACATATACACCACCCCTCAAAACTCAGAAATAAGAAAGCCGGACACTCTCAATCCCAGCACTTAGGAGGCAGAGGAAGGCGGATCTCCCAGACTATCTACATATAGTGAGTTCCAAGCCAACTGGGCTGCAGGTAGGCTGTCTCAAAACACAAACGACAATGAAAAACTCAGAATAAGAAAGGAAACCACAGTCCTTAATTATAAAGTAGATGACATAAACCCACGGTAATAGAAAAAAAATGCCAACTCACCCTGTGTCAACTCCCTGTAAAGTTGCAGCTACCAAGACCACATGGCGCAGATGGACACACATGTGGCTCATCGCAGACGATCTGCACAGGCGCCCAGCGGGGGTTGGCAAAGGATGTGGGCCAGTCAGCGGAGCAAGCGGACAAAACCAAAGCCTTGGCCGCCCGAGATCCAAACCTCACCCCACACAAGACTCTGTAAGCAAATGGCTTGTTCTTGGCTTGACCTCCGAGCCCCAATATGACCCCCAGAGCATGCATTCTTAAAACACAACTGGAAACATGAATTAATTCTTCAAACGTGAAAGGAGACAACAAAGCAGGGTAGGTACAGGAAGAAAAATTTGCATAGCACTCCTAAAAATAAAGCACTCTCAAAACTGGACATAAAAGAAAAAACAGAGCCGGGCGTGGTGGTGCACGCCTTTAGTCCTAGCACTTGGGAGGCAGAGGCAGGCGGATCTTTGTGAGTTCAAGGCCAGCCTGGTCTACAGAGTGAGTTCCAGGACAGCTGGGGCTACAGGGAGACCCTGTCTCGAAAAGACCAAAAAAAAAAGAAAAAACAAACAAAAAACCCCAAACCCCAGCACCAATTTCAAAAGTGCACACGATGTGTAAAGAGTCAGATGCAGAGTCCTCACAGAAAAGGCGCTCGTTCAACATTCGGTCAAGAAATGAGAGTTGAAACCACAGTGGGATGTCCTCTCAGCCTAGAACTGTCCACAAGGCCAAGTGCTGATGAAGGTGGACAGGGTACCCTAGTGCTGCCAATCAAGAGGGAAAGTAACAGCCGCAGAAAAGCCACTCCTTGGATTCTATAAGGGGAGGACCGGGAGACAGCCCTCACTCACCTCTGCAGGCACCAGCTTGGCATAAACCAAATGCTGGCAGTGAAGGCCACATCCGTGAAGGACACTGCTTGTGTCCAGTGAGAAGCCTGAAGAGGGGGTGACTGGGGAGAACGGGCTCACAGGTGGGGAGGCCGTGAGTGAAGACACCATGCTTCGGTAACTGATGGCTGGGAGGTAAGTGTGGAAGGGGGGGCCAGCGCACCCGGGCTGAGGGAGCCACGCATGCCCTACGCTTCCACCCCCACCAAACACGTACATCTCCTGGCTCAGATGCTTCACGATATCTAGAGCCCAGGTCAGCAGGACATCACCTACAACAAGCACCCGGTGTGCTCAGCACTGCTTCAGAAAGCTTTTCCTCCTGGGTGCCAGACCTCCACCCGGCAGTGCTGGAGTCTATGGTTAGGCTAGTTCTCTGCTGGCTGCAGGCCAAGCACATCTTATTATGCAGAGCACTGCCCTGCTGGTCTGTGGTCTGTCATGCAGCAAGTGCCCAACACACACACGCCTCATCAGCACAAGTACTGCCTGAAGCAGCAGATCTGCTCACAGCCCGTGGAGCCTTGCCTCACTCTAAGAGGAAGCACAGACGTCGACTGCCAGGCAGCCCTCAGAAACACCAACCATGAAACCAGGAGGCACCCACTTCACAGATGCTGAAACGGGAAAAATGCATCTCAGATCCAAGGAAATGTGTAGCATGTTGGACATGAGTGCACACAGGTTGGGAAGGGAGGTGTACGGGTTGGTTTTTATTGTCCATTGACACAGCTGACTCACCAAAGAAGAGGGAATCTTATTGAGAATTGCCTACAGTATGTCTGTGGGGTATTATCCTGATTACACAGATGTGGGAGGGCTCAGCCCACTGTGGGTGGTGCCGTTCCCAGGCAGGTGGCCTGAGCTATAAACAAAGCTGAGGAGGCGGAGGGAGCAAGCCAGGAAGCAGCATTCCTCCAGTTTCAGGTTGCATCCCTGCCCTGACTTTCCTCAGTGAAGGATTGTGACTGGGAAATGAAAGCCAAGTAAACCTCCTCCTGCGTCTTGGTGTTTATCACAGTTACTAAGAAGCAAACTAGAATAGCAGGGCAGCCCAGAGAGGAGAGGGGATGCGGGGCTGGGGGATCTGCACACACTACAGCCTCCCTGGATTTCTGGGTATAAGAGACAGAGGCATGGTGATCTCTGAGGTCACCAAGTTCAGTTGCCAGGGAAGACTCAGGGAAGGGCATACCTCAACAGCACCACGAGTGACCAAACCGCAGGACTTGAGTGGGTCCACAAGGCTCTGTCCTCAGGACCTTGTGCCCCCAAGAGTGGCCTGGTCCTCTGGGTGTCTTGGCTGCCTCAGTCTGACCTGGCTGTGCTGCCCGCACACCTGCAGCCCTGGCCAGCGTTCCTCCCTGAAGCTGCGCTTGCCCGGCCGTGGCAGCTGAGGCACCTGAGTCGGCAGGGAGGTCTCCCCCAGGCTCTCCTGTCCTCTGATGGCACTTCTGGTCATGTGTCTCTTTTGTTCTCCATTCTTCCATGACATCCCAGAGACACACAGGGCCATCATCACATGCAGCTGGATATGGATCCTCGTCCAGTGTGGGGCAGAGTGAACAGGTCACGGTCACACAAAAGCCATGAACCAAAATAGAGAGCAGTATGTGCACCAAGGCAACCCCAAGTGGTGTGCATGAGCGCTCGTGCGTGCACACACACACACACACACACACACACGCACGCACGCACCTGGGACAGAGACAGGCACCCAGGACGTGGTACCTGTAGGTGTCCCAGGACACAGACCAACCAAGGAGGATAAAATTCACAATGCAGCCTTTCATGATCTCAAGTTGAGTCAGCGCCCACAGCTATGCAGAAACAAACACGTCTAACTAGCAAACCACCTCCAGAGACCCTGCTGAAGCTGTGCAGACACCAGGGTCAGAAGGGCCTCTTCCTGGAGAACAGCCATACGAACTGTGCTTTAAAGGAAGGGTCCTGGGGCTGGAGAGATGGCTCAGTGGTTAAGAGCACCAAATGCTCTTGCAGAGGACCAGGTTCGATTCCCAGCACACACATGGCAGCTAAGAACCATCTTTAACTCCAGGTCCAGGGAAATCTGACGCCCTCTTCTGACCTCCATGGCATTGGATGACATGGGTACACCAACCTACATGCAGACAGTACACTCATACACATAAAAAATAACAAATAGATAAAAAAAATAAAAACAAATAAATAAAGGAAGGGTCCCCAGTGGTCAGGATTAGGGGCTTGTACCGTAGAGTGGGAGGTACAGGGCCTGGAGGTGCAGGATAGGACGGCATTCTGGGTGTGATTCTGTACTCTCCCCAGTGCCTCTGTAGAATGCTAAGTAGTAAGTACGCAGAACAGGACAGAGAAACAGCAGCCAAGACCCTGGAAGCAGTGAAGTCTGAGCTCAGCGTCTCCTGTCCCGGGAGACAGAACTAGATTTCCGAGCCTGCCAGGGGCATACTGGCTTCCAGCTAGGACCCAGAATGGCCGAGGCTGAGCCTGGAGCTCAGAACGCAGGAGGCGCTGGCCTGCCCAGGGCCTCTTACTGCAGCCCGGGAGGACCAGCACCCAGGCCCTCCTTGGAGCAGCTGCTCAGCACTTCCAAGATGCTTTCAAGTAATGCCCAGCAGCCAAGAAAACAATGCTAGGAAGACCAGCAGATAGCAGTGAAGACATCAGATGCAGCCCAAGACCAAGTGATAAAAACCCAATTTACAGAAAGACATTAGATCTGACAATTAGCAGATGTGGGTTTTAAAGGGTCTGCAGCGTCTATGTGCAGGAGAATGGGAGGGAACAAGACCCGGAGCCTCACAGAATCCAGAATCCATAAGGAAATGGAAACTGAAATCATGAACTCAAAAAGATGGTCTGGGGAAGACTCACACGATGCAAATGAGATTTGTGAACTGGAAAATAATTCAATACAAAATACCCAGATGGAGGCAGGGAAAGAAAAAAGAAATGAAAATGATGGAAACAGAATGGGGCCGGGCATGTGGCGCACACCTTTAATTCCAGGACGCGGGAGGCCGAAGCAGGTGGATCTCTGTGAGTTCAAGGCAAGCCTGGTCTACATAGTGAGTTCCAGGCCATCTGGGGCTACAGGAAGACCCTGTCTCAAAAAACAAAACAAAACAAAAAAAGAAACAGAATAGGAGATGTGGAGAACTCGGGCCTCAGCAATGGCCTGGCACTGGTACCCCAAGGGAGGGGGGGCCACTGTGCTCAAGACTAATGCTGGGGACCCCATCCTGGTTGGCACACAAGCACCTCGGGAAGAAAGTGGCCCCAAGAAGGGCAGAGAGGCAATACAGGGGAAAGAGGAACACAGAGAGATAAAATCCCAAGTCAAGATGGAGGATGAATCACTCGCCCTGAAAGAACACCATGAAAACTTACAAGCCAGGCTGGAGAGATGGCACAGAGCCTAAGAACACTTGGTACTCCTCCAGAGGAGCCGTGTTTGGTTGCCAGCACTCACCTTGGCCAGCTAAGAACCACAGGGTACTCGAGTACCAGGGGATCCAATGCCTTTTCTGGTCTCTGAGGAGGGACATGTATACACAGTGACACAGCTCACACAAACACATATACATAAATTAAATCTTTAGGCCAGGCGTGTCTTTAATCCCAGCACTTAGGAGGCAGAGGCAGGTGATCTCTGTGAGTTCAGGGCTAGCCAGGGCTACAGAGAGAGAGGCTGTCTCGACCCATTTTCCCTCCCCCCAAAAAAAGGATGAGACAGAACAAGGGCTGAGAGGAAAAAAGTCATCAGTAATTACATGATGGATTGAACCCTAAGAAGTGGGTTGTTCCAGTAGTGCTCAAACCTAGGAGCTGGTGTGGTAACTGGTGCTTGTGATCCCAGCGACCCAGGAGGTAGAAGGGTTAGCATCACTTAAGCCTAGGACTTCTGGTTACATAGTAAGACCCTGGCATGGGATAAATAAAAAGACAAGAGGTTGAAAGCAAAAGATGAAAGAGACACATCATGTACACAGTGCTCAGAAGAGAACTGGGTGCTATGTGAACGTCAGACCACAGGGCATTAATGTAAGAAGTGTCACCAGTACTAGTTGAGTTTATTTCATAAGGAACAGGTCCATTCAGCAGGAAAGCAAGGCTGAGATGTACACACACCCAGTAGGATGAAAACAGGAACCTGGTGTCACAACCTGCCTCTGTTCCTGCTCAGCTCTGCCTCAACTCGAGCAGCTCACGAGGCTGGCCTGTACAATCTCTTCTCCATGCATGTAGGGTGTAAGCAGGGCATCAAGCAAGTCCCAAAATGCTCCAGGGGGAGGAGGAGGTCTGAGCGCACTCCAGAGCCACACAAGGTTCAGTTCAGAAAGCTCAACACAGAGATGAGCCCAGCCCCAGTGAACTCTGAGATCAAGCCCCACACTGCTGCAAACCCAGGACTGGAGACCAACCAACAAACAAACAAATAAATAAGAGCGGGAGTGCAGTAGTGCACACCTTTAATCCCAGCACTTGGGAGGCAGGAGCAGGCAGAGCTCTGTGAGTTCAAGGACAGCCTGGTTTACACAGTGAGTTCAGGCCAGCTGCTGGGGGTGGGGAGAGGGGACATGGGGGGAGGTTGAGGCAATTCACACCACGTCAGACAAGAACCAGAAAGGAGGGGCTGGAGAGATGACCTAGCGGTTAGGAGCGCCGACGCTCTTGCAGAGGACCCGGGTTCGATCCCCAGCACCCACATGGCGGCCGAGAGCTGTCTGAAACTCCAACTACAGGAGAACTCCAGTTCCAGGGGAATCCGACACCCTCTTCTGACCTCCGCGGCATTGCACGACACGGGTGCACAAACTTGCATGCAGACAGTACATTCATACACATACATAAATAAATAAAATTAATAATAAAAAAAAAAAAAACAGAAAGGAGCAGGGGGAGGACTGAGGACTATTCAAAGCCAGACCCATAACCTGCTTCCCTAACTGAGCACACTCGCTCATACGTCCACAACATCCCCCAAACACCTGGTGATCAAACATTCAAAAAATTGGCCTGTGGGAGACACTTCACATTCAGACCACAACCCCAGCGGCGGACCTGACCTGCCTGGCACAGCTTCAGACCCTGTCTTTGGACCGCTACCTCCTGGGATCGTGGGGGGGGGGACATGAGCCCCAGGAAGGAGGCTGAAGATGGGTCTCCCCAGTTCAGGCTCAGAGCTCCACACAGCTGAAGGCAGAGCCTCCCCCAGCAATACCTCTGCGCTCCGCACACAGGTCTGGCCAAAGAGACAGCTTTCTTCACTTCAACTGCTAGCCACCGGCATGTCACTGGTGTCTTGTGCCTGAGACCCCTTTGAGAGATGAGACTAGCAAGTCGGATCCTGAGGATGTAGAAAAAGGCTACATCACAGCGAGGGTGACTTCATCTCAGGAATACAAAGTTCTTCTAAAATTAACAGAGCACAAGAGGAAACTCACGGGACTATTCGAAGCACGGCCAAGCCCAGCATGAAGACTATCAGTGGAGGCTCACACAGGGAAACAGCTCAGGAACATGGTCGGTCCCTACCTTTGTTTCACAACGTGCCCTCTAGGGTGTTCACATAACAGCAAGGCTGCCTAAGGCACCCAGCATTTTGTAATGTGTGGCCACAGTTAGGGAAGAAAAAAAGCTTTTGTCAAACCTCAATTTATTTGTGGGGAAAATCCCTTAGTCTAGAAAAAGAAAAGGGAAATATCCTTAATGTGATTAAAAAACAAAACCCTGTGACATCTGAGTGTGATGGCACAGGTCTTTAATCTCAGCATTCAGGAGGCAAAGGCTGGGTTTGAGGCCAGCCTGATCTACGCAGGGAGTTCTACGTCAGCCAGGGGTATACCCTCTGTTTTGTTTTTGTTTTTCTGGAGGCAGATTTTCAGCATGTGTCCCAGGCTAGCCCTGACCTTGTGATCTTCTGCCCTGGCCTCCTAAATATTGCAGGCACAGGTGCATCACACCACATTTGGCTAGCAACTTTATTTTCTTAATTTCTTTCCCTTTCCTTTTAAATTTATTTTTGAAACAGGCCGGCCTTCAACTCACTGTCTAGCCAGGATGACCTTGAACGTCTGATCCTCCTCCCTTTACCTCCCAAGCCCTGGGATTATGGGCGTGTACCACTATCACACTTAACTCATGTAATGCTGGGGATTGAATGCAGGCCTTTGTGCATGCTAGGCAAGCACACCACCAATTTAGCTACAGCCATAGCCCACAACTTTATTTATAATGTTAACCTTTTCCTTTCTCTTCTTATCTCTTGGTACTGGCTAGAAACTCTTGTAACCCCTTCTCATTTCCAAGTTTAGGAAAAACATCTGACACTCCAAAGCCACTGCACAGGCTGGGTGTGGTGGTGCACGCCTTTAATGTCAGGCCAATCTCTATGAGACTAAGGCCAGCCTCGTCACTAAACCAAGCTCCAGGCCACCTGGGACTACAGGGAAACCCTGTCTGAAAAAAGACAAAAAACAAACCCACAGCCTATGCTCTGTGCCTGTTGTGAGGGGTGTTTTTTCTGTTTATTTTTTAGAGGGAATGGAAGGTAAATATATAAGTAATTAAATCTGAGGACTGGGGGTACAACTGGTGGTAGAATATTTGCCTAACATGTCTGAGGTCCTGGGTTGGAAAAGAGGAGGAAGGGAAGGAGAGAGGGAGAGAGACTGGGAAGGAGGGAGGGAATTTGTTGGTAATAGACGACATGATTCCATACACAGACATTCCAAAAGAAACTGCAGGTAAACCATTAGAGTGGATCAGAATATGTGGTTTCCAATTTATTTCCATGGATTATTAACCGCATCATGCAACCGGGAACCTTAAATACCACATAATTAAAACAAAAGATGAATTTCTAGGAATAAGTGTAATAAATGCAATGAAAAGCTGCAGAGAAAAACTGAAAAGGGTTAAGGGAATGGGGCCACACAGCTACGGACGATGTGAGGAACGAGCAGAATCCATGGACAGATGTGAGGAACGAGCAGAATCCACGGACAGATGTGAGGAACGAGCAGAATCCACGGACAGATGTGAGGAACGAGCATATACATGGATGGATGTGAGGAACGAGCACAATCCATGGATGGATATGAGGAACGAGCAGAATCCATGGACAGATGTGAGGAACGAGCAGAATCCACGGACGGATGTGAGGAACGAGCAGAATCCATGCAACCCAGAGTCCGGGCTGCTCTTGGGGGGTTGGCAATTTGATTCCAAACAGCATTTCAAAATGTAGGTAGTTAAGGGAACAAAAAGCCAGGAAGATTTACACAGCAGAGAAAGGAAGACAGAGATGATCCATCTGGGCATTAGGATAAACAGATCACCCGAGGGGAAGGGAACACTGGCAAGGGGTGGCTCATGGAAGACACCCCACTCAGCAGTAAATGGCAGGGTGACAGGAAGAGATACAAGGAAAATGGACCTGGAAGCAGGGCACAGTAAGAGCATTCTAGGTCCCATGGTCTACTTGCCTTTGAGTGGAGACTAGGGAGACCGAAGCCCACCCTGGGGGAGGACTTGACCAGCAGAGGGCTGGCTTCGGAGAGTTCCGACCCCTACTTGCTATGCCATCTCTCCCTCCTCCCTGAGGTCCAGGATCTCACTATGTTTCCCATGCTGGTCTTGAACTCATGGACTCAACAGATCCTCTTGGCTTAGACCCTTAGCCCAAGAAGTGCTGGGGTACAAATGTACACCACCTTACACACAAATCTGTAGCTTTGACTGCTAGAAGATTATGGCATTTGCCTACTGTGTAATGGGGCTGGAGTTAGACCCTCATCATAGGAAGAAAGGGAGGAAGGGGGGGAAGGAAGAAAGGAAGAAGGGAGGGAGGGAGGAAGAAAGGACAAGGAGAGGAAGAGAGGAAGGGAGGGAGGAAAGGGGGAGGGAGGGAGAAAAGGGGGAGGGAAGAAGGAAGGAAGAGAAGGAGGGAGGAAGGGAGGGAGGGAGGAATGAAGGGAGGGAGGAATGAAGGAAGGAAGGGAGGGAGGAATGAAGGAAGGGAGGAAGAGAAACCAAGCTAATACCAGTCCCCACCAAATGTTAAAAACTAATTCTGGGGTAGAGAACAAGAGTGTAAAATGAACCTAGAATAGTTTTCTGAATAAGGCTCTAAGAAAATGCTTTTTAAAAAATGCAATAAATAAATCACTGCAACAGATGAAGGAATAAAACAAAAATCAGCAGGCGAGACCAGTGGGAAACTCTCTGCTGCAAAAGACAGCTGACTAACAAGTGTAGGAGTTGTGGGGCTAGCAGTCACTCCCGCTGCACTGGGCAGGAGTCCCCAGCAGCGCCACAGAGCTGCAAGCACAGGGTGCTTATGCCTCTTTTCAAGGGGGAGGACGGCTTCACCTGGCAGAGCCCCTTTGTGAAGCCATCCGGCATGTCCTGTCCCCTCATGAAGAGTGTGAGGACACAGCAGAGATCTTCAGAACTGCAGCGAAGCCCCATCCTGGGAGGAGACAGAGGGAGACATTCCAAAGGACCTGTAGTGAACTCTTCAAGACAGACAGACAGACTGTGGACTGCAGGTGTAGAGAGAAAAGGGGCGGCACGGACACAGCAAGTTCTGGCTGGTGACCCAACTGAGCAAACAACAAAGATTCCAGCTCGGAAGTCGGCTTACAACTTTTTGGTGAGTTTAAAATGACTTCAAAACAGAGTGGTTTTGTTTGTTACAAACACAAGAGGATGACATCATGATCAAGATGAAGGATGTTCCTTAAATAGTATATAAAAGCTGCTATTGATTTAAAAAATGTAATGAACCATATCAAAATTATATTAAGAGTGGTTGGGGTGCAGCTCAGTGTGAGAGTGCCTGCTCAGCATGCATGTGGTCCTCGGTTCCGGTTCCATGAGCCTCGCTCAGAAAACAAAAGAGAGAGGGAAGGAAGGAAGGAGAAGGGAAAGAGGAAGTGGAGAAGTTGATCGGTGGGGGATGTTTCTAACATGATGTCTGAAAAGCTGGGCCTGGAGGCACATGTCTGTCCTCTGAGCACTGCGGAGGGAAATGAAGGAGAATCAGAAGTTCAAGGTCATCCTCAACTGCATAGATGTCTGAGTCCAGTCTAGGCTAATTCAGATCCTATTACAAAGTAACCAACCAATCCACAAACAATGGTATGTCTGATACAGATGCCAACTTACATAAACATGAATACACTGGCTTCTGCCTGTGATTCCAGAACTTGGGAGACTTAAGAAGGAGAACTGACCACCAGTTCAAGGCTAGCCTGAACTACATAGTGAATTCCAGGCCACCCAAGGCTACATAGTGAGACCTTGTCTAAAAGTGGGGGTGGGTGGAAGAGTTGGAGAAATGTCTCAGTGGGTAAGAGCACTTGGTGCTCTTCCAGAGTTCATTCAGTTGGCTCACAACTGCCTTCAACTCCAACTCAGGGGATCTGACGCACTCTTCTAGTCTCCTTGGGTATTGCATTCATACATGTACCTACTCACAGATATGCATACACATAATTAAAAGAAAGCCCGGTGTGGTGGCGCACACCTTTAATCCCAGCACTCGGGAGGCAGAGGCAGGTGGATCTCTGTGAGTTCAAGGCCAGCCTGGTCTTACAAAGCAAGTTGCAGAACAGTTGGGGCTACAGGGAGACCCTGTCTCAAAAATACAAATAAATAAATAAATAAATAAATAAATAAAATCTTTTAAAAATTATTTTTATGTGTATGAGTGTGTTGCTTGCACGTGTGTAAATGTACCTATGTTGTACAATGCCCACAAGTCAGAAAAAGTGTCAGAGCCCCTGGAACTGGAGATATATATAGATGGTTGTTATCTGCCATGTGGGTGCTGGGAATTGAACCTAGGTCTTCTAGAAGAGCAGCCAGTGCTCTTAACTGCTGAGCTGCCTCTCTAGCCCCCAATAAATCTTTTCTTTCTTTCTTTTTTTTTTTTTTGNACATCCATATAGGGATTAAAAAAAAAACAACAACACTCAAAACCTCAATTTATACATTATACAAAATTCAACTCAAAATGGGCTATAGACCTAGATTTTTAACCCCAAAGTTATAGACATATGGACAACAAACACATATGTGAGATATGTTCAACATCAGACATGACAGAAATACAAATTAACAAGTGACCAGATGATTTAGTGGGTATGCTGCCAAGCCTGATGACCTGAGTTCAAGTCCCAAACCTCACATGCTGGAAAGAACAGACTCCTGCAAGTGGTCCACTGACTTCCACTCATGTGCTGGGGCACCTGTGTGCCCCACTACATACAAAATAGATAAATGAAAGTAGTATTTAACTTTTGTATTAAAGTTAAAACTACAATGACATACTTCTATGGATCTACTAGATTGGCTTGAAACAAAATGACAAAACCAAGAGCCGACCCAAACATGGGAGCAACTGGAACTCGCACTCTGCTGCCTACAAAAACCAACTTAAAAAACTATCACTTGGGAGGCAGAGGCAGGCGAATCTTTGTGAGTTCAAGGCCAGCCTGGTCTACAGAGTGAGTTGCAGGACAGCTGGGGATACAGGGAGACCCTGTCTCGAAAAGACCAAAAAAAAAAAAAAACTATCATGGCCAGCTTCCTATGAGGTGGTATACCCAGTATAAATAAACAGATTTAAGTCCACACAAAACCCTATGTGTGAACCAGGCTTGGCAGCACATGGCTCTCATTCCAGCAGTTAGGACAGAGATGCTGGAAGATCGGCAGTTTGAGGGTAGCCTGGGTTACATAAGATCTTCTTTCAAAAACATGGGCTGGGGGCTGGAGAGATGGTTCAGTGGTTAAGAGCACCAATTGCTCTTGCAGAGGATCCAGGTTCTATCCCCAGCACCCACATGGCGGCTAAGAATCATCTTTAAGCTAGGCGTGGTGGCACACACCTTTAATCCTAGCACTCAGGAGGCAGAGGCAGAGGCAGAGGCAGAGGCAGATCTCTGTGAGTTCAAGGCCAGCCTGGTCTACAGAGCGAGTTCCA
Source organism: Rhizomys pruinosus (assembly GCA_009823505.1). Lineage (NCBI taxonomy): Eukaryota > Metazoa > Chordata > Mammalia > Rodentia > Spalacidae > Rhizomys > Rhizomys pruinosus. The sequence goes on from VZQC01011991.1 coordinate 4,094,941, forward strand.
GGCCAGTTGGGGCTATAGGGAGAACCTGTCTCAAAAAGACAAAAAAGAAAAAGAAAAGGCTGGCTAGTTGTCAGTGTGGTGGTGGTACATGCCTTTAGACCCAGCATTTCGGAGGCAGAGCCAGGGAGATCTCTGTGATTTTGAGGCCAGCCTGGTCTACATAGTGATCTCCAGCCCAGCCTGGGCTATATAATGAGACCCTGTTTCAAGACAACAAAACACCACCACACAGAGGCAAGATGGCTCAGTGTGTAAAGGTGCCTGTCACCAAGCCTAACAATCTGAGTTTGAGCCCTAGGACCCCCATGGTGGAAGGAAAGAACTGACTTCCACATGTGCAGCACGGTGTGTAGCTGTGCATGCAAGCGTACACACACACACACACACACTAATGTAATAAAAGCTTTAGAAACAAACACAATACAACAACGACCTTATGCCCACTCACTCTATAGCAGCCTGACTCACAATCACTACAATCTGAATCTCCTTTACCAGGCAATGGACACACAAAGGAAGAATCACTGTACAATGGGAGGAGAATTGCTTGGCAATAAAAAGAAATAATAGCAAATACACACTGTGTGAATGAACCTGAGATGCAAAGGCGCAGGCTGCACCAGCCAGTTTATATGACAGAAAACAGGCCTATGATTGCCAAGAGAAAGAGATGCTTGGGCTGGAGAGATGGCCTAGCGGTTAAGAGCGCCGACCGCTCTTACAGAGGACCTGGGTTCGATCCCCAGCACATGGCAGCCAAGAGCCGTCTGAAATTCCAATTCCAGGAGAACTCCAGCTCCAGGGGAATCTGAGACCCTCTTCTGACCTCCACGGCATTGCACGACACGGGTGCACAGACCTGCATGCAGACAGTACATTCATACACATACAGAAATAAATAAAATTAATAAAAATAAATAAATAAATATTAAAAGAGAAAGAGATGCTTTAAAAGAGCTGTGCACCAGGCACAAGGGAATGGGGCTGTGCCCCCGATGCACGTGGGCTTCAAAGACTGCTGCTCGGCCCAGGAGAACTATGCGCCAGAGATCTTATGTACATTCTAAAAGTCACTAAAGCGAGGGAGAGGGTAAATGATAACCAGCTGTTTAAGGTAAAAATCATAGCAGAGTTTGAGACTGGCTGTTCAGAGGAAGTAAAGCTATGTGACCACAGGAGTGGGAAGACGCGGGGACAAAATGGGAGTTGAGATGTGCAGAACAGAGCACCAGAGGAGACAAAGATACCAGCTCCAGAGCTGCAGGGACAGCCAGACAGGCAGGAAAGGGCGGGAACAGAGAAGAGCGCAGACCAAAGGTGCAAACCCCTCCAACTGCCCCAGGCAGTGCCAGGCAGGCTAAGGCTGGAAATACTCAGGTGAGTTAACAGGAAGAAAGACGAGCCAGTGGTACGCAGACAATAATTATGACAGCTGAAGCTGCAGGTGTGTGCGGCCCCGTGGCAGAGCACGTGTTTAGTGTGAGTGAGGCTTTGGGTCCCATCCTAAGAGTAAAGAGAGAAGACGGAGGAGAAGTGAGAGGGCAAGGGAGGGAGGAAAGGAGAGAGGAAACAGGGAGGGAGGGAGGGAGGCTGGAGTGGTTCTGATAATATCAAATTAGACTTCAGAGATGGATAAATTCCATGAAAGATACAAATTGACATGACTGGAACAAGATGAAAGAGGAAATCTGAATGATTCTATAAGTAAAGTAATATTGGTAATTAAAGTAAATTGTAATTGGTAATAATACTGGCAATTAAAATAAATTGGAAATTTAGAGCCTTCCCACAATCAAGAGTAACAAACGCCAGGCTTGAGTGGGCTTGCTAGTGACACAATCCTACCCACACTTAACGAGGAAATACCATCAAACTCACATTAATTCTTTAAAAAAATAAGGGAGGGGCTGGAGAGATGGCTCAGCAGTCAAGAGCAGGCATTCCTCTCAAAGAGGACCTGAGTTCAGTGCCTAACACCCACATGGGTAGCTGGCAACCACCTATAAATCCAGCTCCTAGGGATCTAATACCTCTCGCCTCCACAGGGCACCTATGCTCAAGTGCACACACATATATGTGGAAATAACAACACACACACACACACACGCACACATACACACACACAATTAAAAAATAAACTAAATCACCAGGTGTGGTGACGCACACCTCTAATCCCAGCATTTAGGAAGCAGAGGGAGGCAGATCTCTGTGAATTCAAGGCCAGCCTGGTCTACAGATAGTGAGTTACAAAACAGCTGGGCTGCCAGGAGACCCTCTCTCAAAAAGATCAAAAATAAGATAAAATAAATCTTTTTTTAGTTTTATCCTTTTTTTGGTATTTTTGAGACAGGGTCTCCTTTTTAGTACCAGCTGTCCTCAGGCTGGCCTTGAACTCACAGAGATCCGCCTACCTCTGCCTCCCGAGTGCTGGGATTACAGGCGTGCGCCACCACACCTGGCGATAAAATAAATCTTTTAAAAAAGAATAAGATACTACATACTACATCTAGCTAGTACTGGAACCTGGGGTTATGGGGATATCCTGTCTCAAAAAAGAAGGTAAAAAAATAAAGGGATCATAAGGTTTTCTGACCACAAAAAGATGAAAGAAACATAGATTAGTGACCTTCATGAACACAGATATGAGCTCCTCTAGCAAACACTAACAAACCGAAGCCAGACGCAGGAATCCCAGGAATGTAAGGATAGTTCAACATGAGAACAGCCACTGACAAAGAGGAGCAGGCGAGCAGCGCTGGAAGGAACTCATGACCTGAGGAAGGGGGCAAAAGAGGCCCATGCAAGACCCTCACCAGCACCACCTGGCCTGGAGACCTGGAAAAGTCCTTGAGGCTAGAAAGGAGGCAGGAAAACACTATTCCCACATCACACAACAGGTAGATGAAACTGTGGACAGCCTGGGACTCACCATTCCCAGGGTCAACACACAAGACCGACTTTGCTCCTATGTATTTATAATGAACAGCGGGAAAATGCAATCATAAGCAAAGTAAACTCGCAAAGACACCAAATAAACACGTTCTTATGCCTGCCAAACACTCTGGAACACAGGCCTATGTAGACTGTTGTGCATACTGCCTTCTCATAGCTTAGGTGAGCCGACACTCAGACAGCCAGAACTAGCCATGACTGTCAGGAGAGTGTGCTCTATCCCTATAGTAAGGAAAACAAAACAAAACAAAAAACAAACAAACAAATAAACAGAAGCAGCAATCTGTCCCTCAATACCAAGGGCCCTTGATGTCAGAAACAAGAACCTGGTCACTGAGGTTCTGACACTGTCATGCACATAAATTGCATGGGGGCTTCCAAGGGCTGGGGGCAGTATGGGGAAGTGGGGTACTGCTTCATCCCTAGGAGGTGTTTGGGGGGTAAGGACGATATTCTTTTTTTTTTTTATTAATTTTATTTATTTCTGTATGTGTATGAATGTACTGTCTGCATGCAAGTTTGTGCACCCGTGTCGTGCAATGCCACAGAGGTCAGAAGAGGGTGTCGGATTCCCCTGGAACTGGAGTTCTCCTGGAATTGGAGTTTCAGATGGCTCTCAGCCGCCATGTGGGTGCTGGGGATCGAACCTGGGTCCTCTGCAAGAGCGTTGGCGCTCCTAACCACTAGGCCATCTCTCCAGCAGGACGATATTCTAAAACTGACTGCTGTGATGGCTGCACAACTTGGAATGACATACACTGAACTGTAGTTTGGTGCAGCATGTGGGTTCTTTATTTATTTTGGGGGTGTTGTTGAGACAGGGTCTCCCTGTAGCTCCAGCTGGTCTGGAACTTGCTCTATAGACCAGGCTGACCTTGAACTCACAGAGATCCGCCTGCCTCTTCCTTCTGAGTGCTGGGATTAAAGGCATGTGCGCCACCATGCCTGGCATTTAATGTCTTTTAATGTGGGTTCTATCTATCTGCTGCGGTGTATGTGAATGACTCCATCCACCAACGACCAGGAGGATCAGCAGGCCACACCAGGCTCTGGGACCAGAAGCTGGTCCCACCCTCTCTGCCCTACACCTCAAGCAACATGAATCACAGCTGAGCCAGCTTTCACCCAGAAACCAACAAAGGCTAGCACAAATAAGAAAATCAAAAGTTGAGCTTTACACCTCCTGACTTGGAGACTTATTTAAAGCTACAGTTGCCCAGACAGTGGGAATTTGGTAGAAACAGAACCCTAGAGCAGGCCTTCTCATCAAAGGTGTGAATTCAATACAATTCCAAACATCTGTATGGAAAAAAACAAACCCCTCCACTTACCTCGCTTCTTATGGCGAGCCAGTAACCACATGCAAACAAGCGGGCAGTGTGCATGCACCTACATCCAGAGCTGGGTCAGGCAGACAGGCCAGGTATAGAGGCTCATGCCTGAAAGGCACTTGGGAAGCTGCAGTAGAAATGCTGCAGATTCAAAGCCAGCCTTGAATACACTGAGAGACACTGCCTCGAAAGAATAAAATAAAACCTGTATGGCGTGATAGTACAAGCCTTTAATACCAGTACTTGGGACGCAAAAAGCAGATAGGTATCTGTGAATTTGAGGCCAGCCTGGTCTACATAGCAGGTTCCAGGCCAGTTAGAGCTAAATAGCAAGACCTTGTCTCAAATAATATAAAATGTTTGAGGCTGGAGAGATGGCTCAGTGGTTAAGAGCACTGTCTGCAGAGGACCCAGGTTCAATTCTGAGCACCCACATAGTGGCTAGCAACTGTCTGTAACTCCAGTTCCAGGGGAATCCAACACCCTCTTCTGACATGTGCAGATACCTCATGACACTGGTATACTTACACACATGCAGGCAACACACTCATACAAATAAAATAAAAATAAATAAAATATTAAAAATAAAATACAATCTTCAATTGGGGCTGGAGAGATGGCTCAGTAGTTAAGAGCACTAGCTCCTCTTGCAGAGGACCCAGGTTCGAATCCCAGAACCCACATGGCAGCTAACAAGCATCCATAACTCTAGTTTTAGGGGATCCAATGATCTCATCAGGCCTCTGCGGCCACTGCAGGACACAGGTGCACTTACATGCAGGCAATACACTCATACACACATATTAAAAATTATAAATAAAAAAAATCTTTGAATGGCCATAAATGAAACATTAATAAATTAGCCTTCATTGAAATTTTAAACTCCTAGTCTTTGAAATAATAAAGGCACCCTGGACTATGGAAAACCTTTGTAATATGTATATTTGACAAAGAACTTTGTTTGCAAATTAGAGCAGGAACCATTCTGATTTTGTTTGCTTGAGACAGGGTCCCCCTGTGGCCCCATGCCTGGCTAAAGCAGAAACTCTTAAAGCCCCCCCCCAAAAAAAAAACTAGACAAAGATTTGGAAGAAATGCATCCCAATAAGTAAGTATGGCATCTAACACGCAGAAAGAGACAGTAGCAATGACAGTCCAGTACCCATGGTCAGAAACATATCCTAGGCCCACACCCTCAAGAGTGGCCACAAACACACTGGAAGAACAGTGCTGGCCAGGTGCAGGCAGGTACCTCAGCCTAGCACAGCAGACAGACGTTCAAACAGCCAGCATCTGACCCACAAGAAAGGAAGCTTAGTTGGACATGGTGGTACATGTCTTTGATCCCAGCACTCTGTTTTGGGGTTGTCGTTTTTTTGGTCTTTTTGAGACAGGGTCTCCCTGTAGCTCCGGCTGTCCTGGAACTCGCTATGTAGACCAGGCTGGCCTTGAACTCACAAAGATCCACTTGCCTCTGCCTCCAACTAGCAAGTGCTAGGATTAAAGGCGTGCACCACCATACGCAGCTGATCCCAGCAATCTGGAGGCAGAGGCAGGTGGATCTCTGTGAGATTGAAGCCAGCCTGATGTACATAGTGAGTTCCAGGTCACCTGGGGCTACAGGGAGACCCTGTCTCAAAACAAAAACAAAACAGTCCCAGGCTTGAATGAACACCTGCACACTTGAACTTGACCCTTTTATCATCTATTAATACATCAACGAACATATATAAATAAATCAGTGGAGGAAAGAGCGATGAGGACACACAGTGACACGCAAGACTGAGCTGCCCCGGCACCATGCTGACTGGGAAGCACGGCACAGTCCAGACCACCAGCGTGGGTCCTAGAACACCATCCTACCCAGAGACCCTGCGGGGGACGCAGATCCCAGGGATGGCCCTGAGCTCCAGGCAGCCGCTGTGCAACTGCAAAGTCCACGTGCACGTTCAGGTAAGCCACACCTCAAAACTGGCTTGAGGGGCCAAAGAGATGGCGCAGGGGTTAATAAATAGCATGTATTGTTCCTGCAGAGGACTTTTGGGATTCAGTTCCTAACACCCACAACAGGCAGCTGTCTACTGCCTGGAACTCCAACTCCAGGAGAACCTGATCCCTTTAGCCTTCTGCACCTGCACAGAGACATGTACACATACTTAAATATATCTTGTGAGTTCAAGGCCAGCGTGGTCCTCAGAGCAAATTTCAGGACAGCTGGGGCTATAGGGAGAACCTATCTCGAAAAAGACTAAAAATAAGTAAGTAAATAAATAAATATTTTAAAATAATTTTAGCTGACTTAAGATGGGCAAGGCGATGCACACCGTAATCCCCACACTTGGGAGGCTGAGGCGGGTTGACTGCTGCAAGGTATAGGCCAGCAGGGTTGTATGGAGACCCCTTCTCAACAAACAAAACAAAAATGGCTGAAATGGAAATCAGGATTCAAGGGTAAACAGGAAGCTGAGGTGAGGACTCTGTAGGGAGGGTATCCAGTGCTCTATAGGAGGCCACTGCTGAAGGTGTCCCAGGAACCCTCAGGGAGGCTGCCGTGCTGGTAGATGGGACAGACATCTGGCCTGCACTGCCTTCACTTGGTCCCAGCAGCAGGTCCTGGCCTTTAAGAAGAAGGGAGATCCTACAGCAGCCAACAGTACCCCACCCACCTGGCTCTTCTTCTTGGGTCCTACACTGTCCAAATCTGGGATAAAGGCGCGCCCAGCTCCCTAGGGTACACTAAGTCTGGCTCCTCTCCCTTCTCACTGGGAGTTGCTGACAGGCATCATGCCTGCTAACCAGGAAGGGAAACCTCCTGGCGAGCTGTATCATCCTGGGAGGATTGACAAATACAGGCAAAACCATCCAACATCCTGGCCACACAGGCTCTGTACAGGCCCAGGCAGCCCAGCCAGCTCAGGTGTGGATGACTGAGGCTCTAAGTAACCACACTAGTCACACTGTGCTCCACACAGACCTGTGGTGGTAATCTGCCACTGTTCCCATCTCAAATACAAGGGACCACCCCGGGATATCCTCAGACAGAATCTGGACAATCACGGCACTATGTGCTGAGACAACTCCCAAATGGCCATGCCAAGGAGTGGGGATAGTAGGGACAGTGGGTGAGGGTCCCGTGAGGCTTCAGGCCCTGAGTGGCCCCAACTTCCCCTCAGTTTGAACGGCCCTCACATGCTGGTCCACAGAGACTGACAGAGATTCTCCAGCAGCTGGCAACAACTAACATCTTCTAGGGCTTGCCATCAGGGTCTGCTGAAGGGCAGTGGATGGGGTGTTGGGTTGGTACCTCCCACGGGAAAAGACAGGGAGGCTGGCCGGTGCGGCTTCGAACCAGTACCTTTTGGGCTCACTGCATCCTCGGCTCTGTGGGATCCAGGACTGGGGCTCTGCATGGGCATTGACCTTCCTGCTCCTGGAAGCAACTGGCCACTGACACATCTCAGACAGACAGCTCACAATTTCTCTGCCTTAGAACAGTGGCCCTAGCATGTATAGTGATCCTAGCATGTATAGTAACCCTAGCATGTATAGTGGCCCTAGCATGTACAGTGGCCCTAGCATGTACAGTGGCCCTAGCATGTACAGTGGCCCTAGCATGTGTGTGTACGTGTGTTCACAGGTGTGCTCTGCTCCTGGGCGGTGCTCACCAGCAACTGTACTGGGTGTCTTCTGTCTGTCCTTTTTGCCGCTTTCCCTCCAGCACAGCATGCCAGATAAACCAGCAGGACTGAAAGCACGTTCCCCTGTCCATTGCCCTGCCTGCTGCAGAAGTCTCAGGCAATCCCTGTGAGTTAAGGTAGACGCACCAGGCAGGAAGTAGAGATGGGCATCTGCTGGTGAAAACAGGCAAGCCTCACAGAAGGCGGAGATCCAAACAGCATGCGGGCCTGCCACAGGGCTTCTCAGAGCAGTGACCGACAAGCAAGGTATGTGGGGTATCTTTAGTGTCAACCTGACACACCTGGGTTGACGGAGCCTCAATTGGGGAACTTTCTGTATTGGACTGGCCTGTGACCATGTCTGTGGAGTATTGTCTTGATTGTTGAGCAATGTGGGAGGGACCAGCCCACTATGGGTGGTGCCACCCCTGGGCAGGTTGTTATGCACAGTATAGAAAGCAGGCTGGGATGGGCGTGGTGGCACACACCTTTAATCCTAGCACTTGGGAGGCAGAGGCAGGCGGATCTTTGTGAGTTCAAGGCCAGCCAGGACATCTGGGGCTACAGGGAGACCCTGTCTCGAAAATACCAAAAAAGAAAAGAAAAAAAAAAAAAAAAAAAAAAAGAAAGCAGGCTGGGCATGGGCCAGAGGAGCAGGCCAGTAAGAAGTATTCCTTCATGGTCTGTGCTCCAGCTCCTGCCTCCAGGTTCCTGCCCTGAGTTCCTGCCTTGGGCTCCCTAAGTGATGAACTGTGACCCAGGAGATGTGAGCTGAATAAACCCTTTCCTCCCCAAGTTGGTAGTGGTCAGCTTGTTTTGTCACAGCAGTGGAAAGGAAACTAGAACACAAGGTCAGGAGGTGAGGGGGGCAGGAGGGGCACGAATGGCGCAAGACACAGCAGAAACGATTGAGAGGATGCTGCTTTAGTTTTCCTTGGAGGGGATTGGAATATTTAGGATTCTATTTTTTTTTTTTATATATGTATGAATGTACTGTCTGCATGTAGGTTGGTGCACCTGTGTTGTGCAATGCCGCGGAGGTCAAAAGAGGGCGTCAGATTCCCCTGGAACTGGAGTCAAAGACGGTTCTTAGCTATCATGTGGGTGTTGGGAATCAAGCCCAAGTCCTCTGCAAGAGCAGTTGGCGCTCTTAACCACTGAGCCATCTCTCCAGCCCCGAGATTCTATTTATTTTTATGTGTGAATGTTTTGCCTGCATGTATATAAGTGCACCATATGCCTGCAGTGCTCACATAGGCCAGAGGAGGGTATCAGATCCCCTATAACTGGAGTTACAGGCAGTTGTAAGCTACCCATGGGTGGTAGGAATCGAACCTAAGCCCTATACAAAAGCAACCAGTGCTCTTAACTGCTGAACCATCTCTCCAAATCAGGACTGATATCCTTTGTTTGTTGTTTGCCTGTTGTTTAGTTTTTTTTTGAGACAGGGTCTCACTACGTAGCCCTGGCTGGCCTGGAACTCACTATGTAGACTAGGCTGGCTCTACCTTTGAGAACTACCTACCCCTACCCCCTGAGTGTTGAGATTAAAGGTGTGCACCATCACACCTAGCTTCAGGGTTGGCAGTTTAAGACAGGGTTTCATGTATCCCAAGCTCAAACTCCCTACCTAGCCAAAGATGACCTTGAACTTCTGAGCCTTCTGTTACCACCTCCTGAGAGTTAGAATTACAGGACTGGATCATCATGCCCAGTTTTAAAAAGGGTGCTGTTTTATCTCAATAGCTAGCAGATCACACTGGGAGCGGCAAGCAGAGGCAGAGACAGCACTGCCATTACGCCTCAGGGCATACAGAAAGCAGTGGACTTCAGAGCTGGAGGGACTGTGGCCAGCCCACTCACTTGGGGTGAGAAACAAAAGCCTGAGAGGAGAAGAGATTCATTATAGGGGCACTGAGAACAGTCCAGAATCTATTAGCTCAAACTTGGGCATCCTGGCCAAGCAAGAGACAATGGGTCACCAGCTCCCAGGGTGGTAGGTGTGAGGATGTCCCCAGACAAGGCCAAGCACAAGGCACACAGGGAGCCCAAAGTCCATGGGAGCCAGGCCCTGCCTTTACCTGCACACCCCATGACTCCCTCCCCCAGCACACCCAGTGATGCAGCGACATCACCGCCAATAACCTAGATTTTAACCAAGAAAGAACACACCCCTTTCCCTGCCCCACTTACAGGCCTGCTGAAGAGAAAGCCACAAGGAAACCCAGACTGTTGCACAGGGGCCAAGAGAGCAGGGCTGGCCCCACAGCCTGCCCAGTGTCCTAGGACAGCCTACTGCCACCAAATGGGTCAAGTAGGACTCCCTCCTGACACCCAAGGCATGACCCAGCCCATGCAGAACAGCCCTGGGGGAGGAGGGGATCCCTGCCCCACAGCTCCCATAGCCCTGTCCTGAGAGCTGGACTGACAGACAGGTCTGACCAACTGTGGGTGGCTTAAAGCAGAGCTGAGCCCCCTCTTCCTATCCTACACATGCCAGCTCTACAAAACCTTCCAAGACCACTGTCCCACTTGTTCCTCAGAACTTGTTGAAGCAAATGGGATATTCCTGCAGGTGAGGAAAAGGCTCTGGCAAAGAGCACGTAAGTTTCACAAGGCATCAGACATACTCTCCTGACAAGCATGCCAAGTCCCACTGCAGTGGTGATCCCGAAGGGATGGGCAGAGACTAGGCCTCTTTCCGAGAGTCACCTGCCCTCAGCCTGCACTGATTCTTCCCTGACCCATTTCAGGGCTGTGTTCGGCCACCAGCTAATGGGATTGAAGGACCACAAAATTAGCAAGACTAACAGTGAAGCCTGGTGACAGCCCCCGCCCTACTGAAACCCCCAAGCCTTGGGGTTCTTGGAACAGAGGGTCTTGGGTCCTTCACTGACCCACCAAAGGTGGTGAGGTGAGGAGGGAAAAAAGACACCACCTACTGCTGGGGTTCCCGGAGCAAGGCCAGCTCAGCCTGGCTAATGTCGTAGCTGGCATGTATGTATCTTACCATCAGGAAAGGAACAGCCCTGACCCTCACCATGAAAAAGAAACAGAAACTATCTGCTTGGACCCAGGTGGTCTGGAGCCCTTATTTCAAAGCCCCTGTGCAAGAGTAAAATGTCCATTTAATCTTGGGGATAAGAAGCTATGGAGCCCAGGCCAGGGAGGGGAGATGGAGGGGCGGAGATGTTCAAGGTAGAAGATGAGACTCCATTGTCTGGTCTGTAGTCACGGCTGCTCCACAGGGACCTGGCTGTCCCGAAGGCCAAGGCTGGGCAGTAGTCCTGGCTCCCCTCACGCCCACACTAAGACTCAGGAAGAGCAGGAGTGTGTCTCATCAAGACAAGGCAGTAAGGAGAAGTTCCCACACTGTCCCCTAAATGCTTGGGTCTCGGCCCCCAAGGCATGGGGTCCCAATGCACAGCAGCTTTGTGGGGGCACAAGATCTTGAGCTCCAGTGAGCCCCAAACTATATCAAAAGTGTCTTTAGTAGATCATGACCTGTACTTCACATGTCCCAAAGGGACGCACCCCTGAGCAAGAGAGTACCTGGGAGTTATCACTGTGCCTACAGGACAGCTGCAATGGACAAAGGCAGCAACAGCAGCCTCATGAGGCTCAGGGATCTGCAACTATTAGGGGAGGAAGGCCAGAGCTGAGGGCATCGTGCACTTCACAGACAAGGGATCTGAGCCTTGGAGAAGGTAGTGAATGCCACTAGACCCTCAGTTTCCCCATATGTCCAGTGCCAGCCAGGAGCCCCCTGGACAATCTGCTTCAGCTCCAGCAGAAGTTGGTGATCATCACCTCGTGCGCAGTGGATGAGCTCTGTGATGACCAGCTTCTGCTGGTCAGCTCGAGGGGTCTGTCTGAGGTCCAACCATTTCCTCCAGCCCGCACACACTGCCTGCAACACAGTGACCACCCGTAGCCAGACTGTGATTATGAGGAACGGTGTACCATGCCCGCTGTGCACTGGCCCCGCATGTTACCTGCATAGCTGCCTGTGGCCTTGATGTACATCTGGCCATACTGCTCCTCCACCATGGTGTCGTAGGCCTCGTCATCCTCCTCATCTTCTTCATTGTGATAGGACGTGGGGCTGTCGGTAGTGGGCAGGCTGCTGGCCCCAGGACTGGTCCGCTCCCCCTGGGGATAGGGCACCTGCTGGATGCTGGGGATGAGAGTGGCCAGGCTGGGCACACCATAGTAGGAGACTCGGGGCAGCTTGAGAGGGGCTGCGCCAGGCGTCCCTGCAGCACCTGTGGCCATTGCCACGCCATCTCGGGGGCCTGTCTCCAATGGGCGCTTGGGAGCCAGGCCTGGGCCAGTGGCCGGGGGCATCTCCATGGCTTCATGCTTTACACGGGTCAGAAGCGGGATGGGCACGGAAGGGGACGCGACATAGGCAGCAGAGGCCGGTTGCAGCTGGTTGCAGGGACTCTGAGGCTCGGAACTGGCATCCTCAATCATGGCGGTCTGTGAGTCGCAGTGGGGCGAGCTCACCTTGAACATGAGGTCGGTGCCCCGCTCCACGATGTGCTGGATCTGCAGGAAGCCGGCGGTGTACATGACCACAAGCTGTTCACTAGCCGTCATGGTGAGCTTGCCTGTGTAGCAGAACGACAGGATCTGCTGGAAGCAGGCAGGGGGCACAGTGCCTGGCAGCTCAAACGCACTCTTGCTGTTGCCGCTGAACAGGTCTCGGAAATAGAGGCTGCTGGCAGCCAGGACAGCGCGGTGGGCCTTGAAGGCCTGCCCCTTGACCACGATGGACACATCGCAGTACAGGCCCAGCAAACGCTGTTCATTGAGGCAACCTAGCACGGTGTTCCCAAAGTTGGGGATCTCGATGTGTAGCATCTGAGACATGGCGGTGGTGTGGCAGTCGGGCCTCAGACTCAGCGAGGGGCAGCCCGGAAGGGGCACATCTGTTGGGGGGGGGGGGACATGAGGTCAACTACCTGCCAGATGCTCCCAGTTCAGCAGCCTCTCCCAAACCCTGTACAGAGTGAGAAGGACTGTGCCCCCCCCCCAGGAAGGCTCCCCCGTTCTCAGAGTCAAGATCCTGGCTGGGGAATAGGATTGAGTGACCCTCGACTCCCACTCCATCCACAGTACCCTGGGCTGCTTCTCAAGACTCTGAGGGTGGAGCTGCAAAAGACCCAGGGCAGAGACCTGAACCCTGGGAAACAAGACAAGCGAGAAGGGGAGACATTGTTAGTCACCCTCTGTCTGGGATGGGGGTGGAAAGGTTGAGGGACAAGCCTTGAAGAGATCTCAGCAACTTCTCTCCAGGGAGAAAAAGTTCCCTGAGCCAAGGAGCTCCTCACTGTGCAGCCTTCCCCAGGAGGGTGACCCAGACCAGAGCAGGGAGGGCTTTAGGAGATGTTTCATTTCACGTTTGTTTTTTCCTCCTTCCGGACTGAGCAGCCTGAAGGAACTGCTGAGCTTCTGTGCCCTCCCACATCCCTGCTCAGCCTCAAGCCTCTTCTGCCCGGTAAGAGGACTCGGGGAGGTGGACTGCAGCTGGAGACCTCCCTCGGAAAGGGACTTCAGGGATGCACTCTACTCCCCGGTGCCTCGCAGCTCGCCACACTCATAGACCCAGGTCCTGTGCGCCCTGGGGGATGCGCCGGCAGAAAGAGGAGTTGGCGCGTGCTTGTCGCAGCCCGGCGCACAGGCGCCCTCCCTCCGCCCCACTTCCAACCCTGACCAATCCCCGTTGGCTGGGTCCCAGCCCAGGTAACAGGAAGGGTCTCGGGGCCAGGTCTGCCCAGGGGGCAGGGGTTGGGGCAGGCGGCCCCCAGCCTGTCCGCACCAGACTCTAGTGGCGGCCATGGGGGTGACCGGAGAAGGCGCAGGCCCTGGCCCAACTCTGCAGGGCCGCACAAAGGCCCGCTGTGTCCTGGAGAGAAAGTGCGCGGCCGCAGAGGAGCGGGTGGCCGGGGACGAGGCGGAGCCAACCGGCCCGGGAGTTGGGCAGGTGGGCGCAGCGCCCGCAGCCAGCCCCGCAGTGCCCCCCGCTGCGGAGAAGTTGCCGCCCGGCCGGGCACCCGCCCGCAGGGAGGACCTACCTTTAGGGCTGTGGCCAGCAGCCGACACTGCCCGCTCAGCCTGGCAGCCAGGCTCCGCGCACACCGGCCGGCCAGCTGCTCCGGGAATGCAGCAAGGAGCCCTGAGGTGGGGAAGGGCGCGAGGAGCCCGGCGAGGGCGGGGTGGGGGTGGCCGCTCGCTGGGCGCAGGGCTCAGCGGCCGCAGCTCAGCTGCACCCAGGCCGGCTCTCCCCGGGCAGCGCGCAGCATCTCAATGAAGCAGCCGGATGCAGACGAACATCCAGGCAGCTCTTGGGAATGAATAGCCGCCTTTGATTTGGGAGCTGAAGTAAATGCCAGCTCCCAGCCTCGGCTTTAAAAACAGTGGCGCGTTGGTGCCAGAGGAATGCACGGCTCTGGGTGTTGGTGCAAGACAGACTTTTGATGACTCACTGCAATGCAAACAAAGATGGCAGAAATACTGTACTGTACGTGGAGAAATGCTTCGTGGTGCCACGGCAACTCAGACAGCTTGGAAATTTATAGTGCAGTTTTGCATATGAATTACCCAGTAAACTGCTTCCCTGCCATCCTGTACAGACCCAGTGTCAAAGCATTTAAACTATTCCAAAGAGTCTGCAGGGCTGGAAGAGCTGCTGGCTTAACTCTTCCTGGGCAGATAGAGTGTGACTAAGGGTGCAGGGGACCAGGGAGCCAGATAGGATGGAGATGCCAGGACAGGGAAAGGGGAGCAAGCACAGTGGGGGTGGGGGGCAGGCAGGAGGGAGCTGGCCAAAGAGACCCCAAAGAGAGACAGACTTCAACCAGAGGAAGGAGGAGGAGCAGGGAGAAGAATGCCAAAGAAGTCCCAAAGAGGCAGAAACTGGGAAGGACCAGGGCCCTGGAAATGCCCACTCCCCTTCTTGCCTCCTTGGAGCCATGTTCCCAAGAACAGCGGGCCCAGCAGGTCCAAAACAACTCCCTTTACTGATTCCAGGTATCCTCATCCCTGACTGGGTCTTTAAAAAAAAACAAAAACAACAACAAAAAAGGAGCAACTTTGTGTCAGGCGGTCCCAGTTTCCCCTGCAGAGGCAGAGGACACCTGCTTCTTGGACTCTGAAGACCCACTTCTTGGTAAACCCAGTCATGCTGCTACCTTCCTAAGGTGTCTTCCATCTCCTTTACCAAGCCTCTTCTGTGAAGGGTGGGCATCTCCTGCAGGCTTACACATTGCTTGCTGAACTGCAAGAGCCCTGGGGCAAGCCACTGGACAGCCTGCCTCCATTTCTCCACCTGTCACTAACTGTGGCCTCATAAAGAATATATTCTACCTGGGGCTGGAGAGATGGCCTAGCGGTTAAGAGCGCCGACCGCTCTTGCAGAGGACCCGGGTTCGATCCCCAGCACCCACATGGCGGCCGAGAGCCGTCTGAAACTCCAGTTCCAGGAGAACTCCAGTTCCAGGGGAATCCGAGACCCTCTTCTGACCTCCGCGGCATTGCACGACACGGGTGCACAAACCTGCATGCAGACAGTACATTGATACACATACCGAAATGAAAAATATATATATATATTCTACCTATAAGAAGGGACAGGGTCACATCTGGCAAGGTAAGGTCTATGCTCCTTCAATCTGAGAGGCTACCCGTACAATAAAGGTGACTCAGGCAGGGAGGAGATGGTAGCCTCAACTGGTCCCTCACTCCCAGAGTCCCCTCCAAGGCATCAAGAGAACAAGAAGAGCCGTTGGGCTCCTCCCTATTTACATACAATGTGCTCCAGACAAAAAACTAAACAGAGCAGGAGGAAATCCAGGTGTGAAGCCACCAGAAGCCCAGCCAGCAGGGCCCCCCCAGTCCTGATGATCTCTGCCTTCTAAAAGAGGTGACAGCAACCCTCAGGCTGACTGTGAGACTCACTGGGATGGGATGGGGAGCAGTGTGATATAGAAATAACCCTTTGTCAGCCCTGCTGAAGGGCTTTTCTCCACAATATCAGGAGACCCAGGATTCAGTGGGGTCACCTTCTGGGCCACGCCTCCTAGCAACAGATCCAACACCTCCTGCTTAATTTTAAGGCTGCCTTCTTCTAGAAGTCTAAAAGGCAGCCCTCATGACCTCATCATGGGTAGGGCTATATGTGTCCAGGGCCATGTGGGTCACTGACTGATTAGACTACTGAACCTGGCTGGAGAAGGCTATGCTGCCCAGAGATGCAGGCTAGAAGAGAGGGACAAAAAGTCTCCCTTTCCAGATCTACAGGGAGCCTCTGGAGAGCCACAGCAGCTGCCAGAGAACCTCAACCAAATGGAGAGGCTCCTATGGCTCGGCCACGGGGGACAGAAGCCAGCAAAAGTGCCCTGGGCCCCAGCTCCAGAGGTCCCAATGACCAAGGCTAGGCCAGCCAGCAACCAGATACAAGGGAGCAGGGGGCAGGGTGAGACTCCCAGGACCCTCCCCTTCTAATGGACTGGGCCCTGGCCTCTGGGCTAGGATGAAATCCCAGGTCCTCCTAGTACCAGCCATTCTTATGACAGTGTCAGTTGTAAACTGGGGGTAAGGGTGGACCCTGGGATAGTTACTGAGGACAAAACACAATGAGATCTGCAAAGCCTACAACTCAGGCCTGCCAGGGCATAGACCAGTGATGTCTATGATTTGCTGTGATCAGAGCCAAGTGGGCCACTTGTGTCCATACCTCAAGGGCCAGTGCCCAGGACCAGGGCCAGACCAGCTCACCCAGAGAAGGGGCTATTATTCCCACAGAAGGTGACAAGGCCAACTTGGTCCCCAGGGACTGAGGACAACTGGCACATTTATTTGCTACCTTGTCCTCAGGCCACCTGTGCTGGCAAGGCTGCTGCCTGCACCCAGCTTGCGAGAACCAGACCAGAGCTGGTTTTAAGTTGCTTTCTTAGAAGCCTTGGCTGAGGTAAGAACAAAGCTGAACTTTAGGAGAAAAGAATCAAATAAAGGCTTGGCTTACACTCCTAGGACAGTGGAAAGCAGGACAAGCCAAGGCTAAGACCCTGGGCTGCAGCTGGGGGATGAGGGGACCTTGCATCTAGGTGGACAGCAGCATAGCTATGTGCCCGGGGGGGAGGACAGAGCCTAGCAACTTGGCCACCAGGGCTCACTTCCCACTCCTTACCCTAACCCTACAGTGGCATCCAGCCATGCTCTGTAATCTCCTGGCTGTTCTGTAACTCAGTTTCCCCATTTCCTTCCTTGCCAAGCTGGGTCACCCATTTGGTTTCCCTTCCATAATGAGTGTTGTTATATTTATTTGCTTATAGAAACAGCTAGAGTCAAGGAGTAAAGTGCTAGTCTCTGACTGTTACCACACGCATCTTTGCAGTGTCTGCACTGAGGGATCATCTCATCACAATACTCTTTAGAACGGAACCTACCTTGGGACAAAGCCCCCAGGGCTGTGCTCTTGCCCCAGATAAACACACATAGTGGAGGCTCCTAGAATCCCCAGGCTTCTCCAGAGTAGAGATGAGTGGAGACAACTCCCCAGAGGGAAGCCCTGACAGCATCAAGGCCCACAGGTGGATGTGGGAAGGAGACTGATGGAAGGGGATAAGGCGGGCAGAGATGGAGGTGCCAAAGGCTCATCTAAACAACAACGTGCACCCAGGGCCAACGTGCACCCAGGGCCAGGCAGTGTCATGCCAGCCTTCAGTCTCTGTAAAGAAGGGCTAGAACTCTAGGAACCTGTGAGAGCTCAGTTCCCAGGCAGGATTCAAAGGGGACACATTTCCAGACATGCAAGGCTCCAAGCATACCCAAGTGTTGGGTTTACAGGCCTGAGAAGCAGGCCTCTGACAGACACAAGATCACTCCAGAGCATCCCCAGGGATTAACCTTCCCAGATCCCCCAACCCAGTCTCTGCTCTAGGGCCTGTCTAGAATCTGGCAGAAACTCATCCACTCAGGATTCTAGGAACTCTCTAAACAAGGGGATGGTAGTGGGGGGGGGGGATGCTGGGTCCAGAGGACTGCTACCAGCAAGGAAAGAGAAGAGAGAGAAATGAAATGAAATTATTTTCTAGGATTTAATTTTGTCTATTTAATAAGAAGCTGTGGACCTCAGCGAGCACATCTATCACACAGTTGCCAAGGGAAGAAGCCACTGCACTCTGGAAAAAAAGCCCCTCCCCAGGCAGCCCTGCCCATCCCAGCTGGGTCAGAGGTATCAACCCCAAGAGGGGCTGCAGATAGAGGCTACTAGAGGGCACAGTCAAGTGCACATGGGTCCCAGGAACACAGCCTGGTGAGGGAGCTCACCAAGGACGGAGCCTGAAACTCCTTTCAACCATGGTGTAGGCTGGGAGGGGAGTCGAGGCTGTTTTGTCTGGATTCCCTCCCAACAGGTGCCTAGGTCTGCTACCGACATAGGACACTGGGGTTAGCAAGCCCAGGATTCTGGCTGCTTACTGGGCGTGGCACCAGGACGGCCCTGAGGTTTGCATTAAACTTTTAAGACACCACCAGCCAAAGCAAGGTCCAGACCTTGCTGCTAATGGAATGGCCGGCATCCCACACAAGGACCCAGGCTAGCGGAAGCAGGAGCTACAGGATGCCATCTTGGCTGCCAAGGCCCCTTCCCACCGCCCCCAGCTCAACTGCATGCTGCTTGCCTGCCTATCCTCACACCTCTAGGTGGTGCAAATGAGAAACCTGGACTCCCAGAGCTGGGAGCCGCTGGCTCTGGGCCCCGGACTCCAGATAGTCAAACTTCTCCGCCTCCTGCTTTCAACATCCAGGGTCATAGGGGTCTTTAGTCATCAAGTGACAGGAGCAGGAAGGGGAGGACCAGCCTGCTGAACAGACCTGGCCTGTGGTCCCAGGTTTGCAGGAGGAAAGTACACTTCAGCTTCCATACCCGGAGAAAGAAAGGGGATTCTGGGGCCTCCCCCTGTCCCTACCCGCTCTAGGTCACAGGACAGGAGGCAGATTCCATCCTGATGGCTACTTCTCAGCTACCAACCACTTCCAGAAATAGGGAAGAGCCACACAAGCCTGTTTAGGTGAGGCTCTCTCCTAGGGCAGGCAGTGAGTGGCCTGTCCCAGACCACAGGCCTGGGCTAGCATCAGCCATAAAAGCTGATTTTAACTGCACTGGAAGAAGCAGTGGCTTCTCTTTTTTTTTTTTCCCCCCCAAAAGGAGAAGGAAAGCATTCCAGACCCCACAAATTCAGATGTTGCCTTGTCAGTCTGTCTGTCTCCCCTTGTTTCCCCTTACCGGTCAGGGGAGTGGGAGGGGGTGAGAGGGTGGGTGGCATGAATCCAGGGCCACCCAACACCAGCCCTCCAGGCAACACAACCACCTGAGCAGGAAGACAGGAAGACGACAACCACAGTCGGTGCTACTCCCACCCAGAAAGGCTCGCCAGTCTTGTATCTGACATCCTTGGGGGGGGGGCAGGGAGGGGTCAGGTGTGCTGAGAGTCCAGTCTAGAGGTCATATGGCCCAGCCAAAACTGTTCACAGGAAACCACAGAAACAGGTAGCACCTTCCGATAGCCACAGCTCACCTAAGACACACTAGGCTGTGTCCTTGCAAACTCTCTGACTGACACAGTAGCGGCTGGAGCAAACAAAACACTGTGACCTACAGAATCGGCAAATCACTCAGAGATAGGAAGGTGAGTGCACAGAGAACCGTCCTCCATAAGCCCACAACCTTCTCTGCTGCACTCCACCCAGGCTTCCCAGCCCTGCAGACCCACAAGTTCCAGCACCAGCGAGAAGCTCCCGGGAGCCGCAGACTAGTTCCAGAAGGTTTCCAAAGAATTAAGCAGTGTTTTGAGAAGAGCCGACACTCTCCCTCGCCCATATTTGTAATTTAAATAACGTAAGCTTGAAGAGTGTCTCCCTCGGGCATAGTTTAATAACTTAAAAAGCCAGCGCCAGCTCGGCAAGCACTCACCCCGTGGCCCTCCCAGAGAACGGAAGAAGGTTCCCTGCTTCTGCTAGGGGCCCACAGCAGGCACAGCTGCCCCCGCCCCCCCTTCACTTGTGGACCTGCCAGAGGTCTCAGGGCAGCCTGTGACCTTGACCTTTATTGCCTGGGGGTGGGGTTGGGTCCTAGGAGCTGCTGGATCCCAGGTACTGTGGGGTAGGTGGGCAGGGCAGGGGTGGCAACTGATACGTGCCAGGCTGTGGGTCACCCAACTCAGTACAGACAGCCACTTCCCAGCACACCCATCTTTAATATTCATAACTTTCCTCATCTGCATATCTGCCATAAATAGTAGAGGCGAGGTAAGACACAAAGATCCCTGCATTTCTAATTATGCTTAAAAACCTAATGTAAATCAGAGAGACACCGAAACACTAAATCAGCTGAGGGGGCACAGCCCTGGGGCGCCCCACCTCCATGCCCTGGCAAGGTGGCTGCATGTGACAAGGACCCAAGGGACCCAACCTGGGGGGGGTCAACTTCACCTGGGTTTGCCCTCAAAGCAGGGCCAAGGACATCCCACCATCCCCTCCCCTGTCCTATTTAACACAGCCCCTACCCAACCCCCAGGCGCCAGGGCCCCTGCTCTGTGGGAGAATGGCCACTGGGTTCTCAGAGGTTGCCCTGGGCCCTGAACGCCAATTTTTAACTGAAGAGATGCCCATCCCATGGGAGGAGACAATTTCACGTGGCTCCTCCACTTCCTAACTGTGGGGCAGGGAACTTGACAGATGTCCTGAGCAGAGTACCAAGACGCTGAGGGGTGCTGGGGGCTCACCCCCCACCCCCCTACAGGATGCAAGGTTCTTAACCAGAAGTGAGGACAGAGACCAGTGGAGACTGTGCTGGGAATCCACAGGCCCACACATGGCGCTAACCTAGGAGTGGTACTGAAACAGGATGCTAAAGGGCAGTGGTACTGCTGGACCCAAGCAAAGGTACCCCCGTGATCCCCATGTCAGTGCCTCGGCCAGGGCCAGCTCCCTGTGTCTGGTCATCCCTGGGACCAGGAGATGCATCAGTTACCCCATGCTGAGCTAATGGCACCTCTGGCCACCAGGCTGAAACTGCATAGGGGCCACTCCACACCAAGACACCCTGCCAGGCGGGCCTGTCTCAGGCAGACCCCTGAAGACATCCCAGGTCAGTCACTGAAGACAAGGGGACAGGTGCATAGTAAAAGCCTGGTATTCAGATGAGGCTGAGAAGAGCGGGGAGGAACTTCAGCAGACACCTGGCTGAGGTGCCAGAGGTGAACAACGCAAGAGTCTCCGGGAGTCTCTGGGTCTTAATATTTGGGCTGCGGCTTGGAGATACTAGTGCCGGGTTGGGGAGGTGGTGGTTGGAGGCGCTTAGACATTGAACAAGAGAGAACTCCTTCCTCCAGCAAAGTGCTAGAGGTTTGCCTAGCGTGGTGGTGCACGCCTTTAATCCCAGCACTCAATAGGCAGAGGCAGGTGGATCGCTGTGAATGAGTTCAAGACCAGCCTGGTCTATATAGTGAGTTCCAGGACAGCTGGTGCTACAGGGAGACCCTGTCTCAAAAGACAAAAAAAAAAAGTGCTAGAGGTCTGCAAGCCAACAAGGCCAGACAATAACTGGTTCTACCTTGAAGGACAGGCCTCTTGGGCAGCAGGTACCAGCCCCCTGGGTGTACCTGACGCACCTTCCAAACCTCTACTCAGCCCTGCCTCCACCATTTTCACCCCAACTACCTTCCTGGCCAACCCCAGTCCCAGATGCTCAACCCACACCCAAGCCAACTTCCTGCCAGGAGTGGGGTACCACACCCTTCTAGGAGTGTGCTAGGAGGGGCAACTGGGGACCTGCAGAAGGCACAACTGACATAAGGGTTAGCCCACTTGCATTGGCAAGGGAGACAGAAATGCCGCTGCCCGCATCTGCCCTGGCAGCAAGCCCAGAACTATTTTTAAGCCCATTTACTAGAAATCCCACAAATTAAAGGAAATATGGATAATGCAGCAGGAATCCTGGGGGCCAAATGAAGGCTGCACAGAGCGCTCAATCTTGGCCCAGGAGTCTTAACTTGGAAACCCATCAGGTAGTTCAGCACCTGAGAGTCCTGGGGTGGGGGTGGGGGGGTGGACCTGTGCTAGGCTCAGGGATCAAAGAGAACATAGACCACCCCAGCAGCCTTTAGCCAGGGCCAGAAAAGGTAACCGCTGGTATGAAAAAGGCAAGCAGACCAAAAAAAAAAAAAAGAAGCCGGGCGTGGTGGCACACGCCTTTAATCCTAGCACTTGGGAGGCAGAGGCAGGCGGATCTTTGTGAGTTCAAGGCCAGCCTGGTCTACAGAGTTCCAGGACAGCTGGGACTACAGGGAGACCCTGTCTCGAAAAAAAAAAAAAAAAAAAAAAGAAAAAGGCAAGCACCCAGCTCCCACGACTTCGCAGATAAGGATGCCAACAGCAAACAGTGGCAGCAGACGCTCCTTCCAGAAAGCTAGTGTCTAGCTGTCCTCTCTAGAGCCTATAGAGACTGGGGTGCAAGAAGCAGACTGCCCAGCCTGGGCAGGTGGGAGATGACACCGGGAATGGCCCAGGCTACAAGAACAAGCACCCCTGGGTGAGCAAGAGTCCCTGTGTGTGGTCCCTGAAGGATCAAGATCAGGCCCTATTGATTAATGTACCAACCAGACCTCATCAGAGAAGTTTCTTTGTGCAGTGAATGGTAGCCAACACAGAAACAACTGGTCAAACTGCAAAGAATCCATGTTTGTGCAGAGCTCAGCTACCCCCTCCCCAAGGCTCAGGGACCACTCCACACAGGGGGCAGAAAGATTGGAAGAATAAGGACAGGTAGGACCGAAACAAAATGGTATCTTTTAGATATGACAGGACAGCTGCACTCATGAACTCAGCACCTGTGACTGCTTCTACAAAAGTAGCACAAGATTGAGCCAGTGGACACTCCAGGAAGGACAGGGAAAGGGGTCATGAGCTTCCTCTCCTGTGGAGTGAGGGACAGTTGACAGCTTCTGGAGAAGGGATAGTCTCTTCTCTTTCAGGCATGCACTTGGATGGCAAAGGAAGTTCTCTGTGAGTTTGAGGCTAGCCTGGTCTACATATCGAGTTCCAGGCTAGCCAAGGCTACATAGTAAGATTCTGTTTCAAACAAACAGCAAAAACAAAAACAGAGGACTCATAATTGGGGTGGATCTGGGAGGGCCTTCAGGTGAGTATAATCATTCCTGATCATCTGCACTCAAAGGAAAAAAATATATATATATTTTTAATCAGGCCCCCTGGGCATGGTGGCTCACACCTTTAATGCCAACACTGGGAAGGCAGAATCAGGTGGATCTCTGTGAGTTCAAGACCAGTAAGTCTACACAGTACATTCCAGGCTTGCTGGGTCTACAGGGAGACCCTGTCTCAAAAGGACAAGATAACAACAACAACAACAACAAGAGGAGCTGGAGAGATGGCTGAGCGGTTAAGAGCACTGACTGCTCTTGCAGAGGACCCAGGTTTGATTCCCAGCACCCATATGGTGGCTAAGAACCGTCTTTAACTCCAGTTCCAGGGGAATCCAACACCATCTTCTGACCTCCAAGGCATTGTACAACACGGGTACACCAACCTACATGCAGACAGTACGCTACACACACACACACATACACACACACACACACATAACAACAACAACAACAAAAAAAGGCCCAAAGATAAGGTCTCAGTCAGCAAGGCCACAGCCCCTGTTCTGCCACTAGGTCTAAAAGGTGAAAGTTTGGGCAGAACAAAAAAACAACAGGTCACTCTTGGAACCATGGCAGCCAGTTGGGAGCTGAATCCTTGGTGACTATCAGAGCCCTGGGACCTTCACCACCACAGCCCTCCAGAATCCCACCCTGCCCACTCGCCCCTGACAGGTATCGCCCACTGAGGGCAATCCAACACACTTTAGTTACTACAATCTCCCCTCTGCACTGTGTAAACCCTCTCAACTGAACCAGCTCAATACAGGGCCTCCCGGAGATGGGAGGAGGGGTCCGAGGTGGGTTAATGACCCTCCCTAGGGCTGGTAAAGGCACAGGCCTACAGTCAGCTCCTACAAAGCCCCAGCCACCATGGTGCTCTCCTGCCTGGCCGGAGAGATTCATAAGCTTGTATCACTGGGACCCTCGGCATGGCTGTTGGCAGGTCCTGTGTCCTCACTGTCTTCCCAAGCAGCAGTGTCTCCCCCTTATCTACATAAGGGGTGAAGGCCTGCCAACCCTTCTAACCCACTGAGGCCATGTGAATTGGGAATCTGGCTTAAAGCAGAGAGGCTTGAAGAGCCATAGTCCCCTAGAAGGAAGAAGGGAAGGGGCAGAACCAGGCTGGCAGGTGCTGATCACTGGCCACCTGAATCCAGCGGTACCAGGACCACACCGCTAATGAGGTGGGTCTGCTAGGCCTAGGACTAGCAACAAGTCCAGGGGCACCTGAAATGTGTAAAACCAATCCTAGATGTTACTGGAATATAAGGAAAATTTATCAAAACACTGGGCACAGCCAGGCATAGTGGCATATACCCATATTCCCAGATCAACAGGGGAGGCAGGAGGGTTTTGAGTTCAAAGCAAACCTGGGCTACTTAAATGAGACCCTGTCTCAAAACAAAAGAAAAAACCCTAGGGATGAGTGTGAGTGGAGGACCATCCAGCCGTATCTCTGAGGGCATTCCTCCATCACACTATAACTAAGCAGGTGTTTTGGGATTTCCTTCCCTGGGGAGACATAAACCTCCTCTCCCCATTATAAAGCTCCAATGACAAATAAAGTACAATTCCACCAGTGTTCACCCTGGCCAACCCACAGGCTTACTGGGATTACCTACAGAGCTTGAGCAAAAGTTACTTACTCAGAAGCGGCTGCACTGGTACACCAAGCTCTGAGGACTGTGGAGTTCCCTTCAGTGAACCTCCCCTAGCTTAATATACTCTTGCACCCCCCCAAGACCCTGAGGCCATGCACAATTAGGGCAGAATTGCATAGAAATGGCTGGGTGGAGCTGTGAGGAGCGATGACCCTACACACCCCTCCTTCTCTGAGGGAACGCCCTGTGCCCTCAGTCCACAGACGTGATGAAGCCCGTGCTGGCACCACAGATCTGGTGAAGTTGGCAGCTGTTCTGCCTAGGACAGTGCTCTATGCCTGCTGCCAACTCACTCATGAACACACTTTGTTTGTGCCCAAGAAAAGAGGCAAGAACATCTCTAGTAGAAAGAAGTCCCAAAGGTGACGGCTTTGCCACCTCAACCCAGCCTCGGGGGTTGTCTAGCAAGGCAGGCAGGCAGGCAGGCAGGCAGGCAGGCAGCCTCTGCATCCGCCTTAACTTCTCGCCACAACCTGCTCCAGCCAGCTCTACCACCCACTAACCTTTCTTAATGAGCTAATAGTGGACACAGGTTTATTTTATATTTATATAAATCTTTTCAACTTTTTCTTTCTTTACGGTGCTGGGGCTCAAACCCAGGACCTCGCCCATGGTGAACAAGTGCTCTACTGAACAGCACCCTGCCAGTCCCTTTAACTTCAAAAAAATTTATTATTTATTTTGTTTGTATGACTGTAATACCTGCATGTATGTTAGTGCACCCTGTATTAACTGCATGTATGTTAGTGCGCCCGTGTCAGGCAATGCCCTTGGAGGTCTGAAGAGGGCATTTAGATCCCCTGGAACTGAGTTATGGATGGTTACTGTGTGTGTCTGTGTGTTTGTGTGTCTGTGTGTTGTGATTAGATGTGTTTGTGCATGGTGGGTACATGTGGAAGCAAAAGGCCAACCTCAAGAGTCCGTCTTCAGGAGTAGGCCATATTGTTCTTGAGACAGGGTCTCTTGCTGGGACTTGGGGCTCCTGACTAAGCTAGTGACTCCGGGGATTGGCCTTTCGGCCCCACCTCCCCAGAGCTGCGATGACAGAGATCTGCTACCATGCTGGGAATCAAATTCTGGCTCTCGTGTTAGGAAGGTGAGCTAGTTCCCTAGCCCCAACATTTTACTTTTATTTTTTGTTTTGAGACAGAGTCTCAGTACTATGTAGCCGTGGCTGGTCTAGAACCAATTATGTAGACCAGACCATGTGTAGAACTCAAAGAAACCACCTGCCTCTACCTCCTCCTAAGTGCTGAGGTTAAAGGCATATACTACCATGAGAAGCCAACTTTTTAGGGGTTTTTTTGTTTGTTTGTTTTTTGTTTTTTTTGGTCTTTTTGAGACAGGGTCTCCCTGTAGCCCCAGCTGTCCTGGAACTCACTCTGTAGACCAGGCTGGCCTTGAACTCACAAAGATCCGCCTGCCTCTGCCTCCCAAGTGCTAGGATTAAAGGCGTGCGCCACCACGCCCG
>VZQC01011991.1:4125232-4219023 GCA_009823505.1 Rhizomys pruinosus
GGGGTGGTGGCGCATGCCTTTAATTCCAGCACTTGGGAGGCAGAGGCAGGCGGATCTTTGTGAGTTCAAGGCCAGCCTGGTCTACAGAGTGAGTTCCAGGACAGCTGGGGCTACAGGGAGACCCTGTCTCGAAAAGACAAAAATAAAAAATAGAAAAAAAGAAATTAATAGAAAAAGACAAATCATACAAACATAATCAAAAGAAGGCAGGGGCTGCTTTCTATTTAAAACAAATACAGCAAATGAAGCGCCAGGTGGCAAAGGGCTGAGGACCATCTGCCAGGGAAGCACAACCCCGCTCTGTGGGCATACTGGGCAGCAGCACTGTAAAGCACAGAGAAGAATGGCAGGGGGGATTCAAACTCACATCTTCCTGGAGGACCTCCCCAATCCTCTGTCAAGTGACACAACAAACACAACCACCAAGATCCAGTCCAAACTTGTAGACCATTCCACCTGCAGCCACACGGACACCACGCTCTCCTGAGTGCCCCTGGGGCACTCAGCAGGCAGCATCTCAACCCAAAGAACAAATTCCAAGAAATTTAGACCTGAATAGGGCTGGGGGCATCACTCAGTGGCAGAGCCTTATCCAGTTCTGCAAGACACTGGGATCAGCTGAGGCACGTGACTTACCCCCCGTGATCCCAGCGCTTGGGAGCGAAGGCGGGAGGATAGGAGCTCAGGTCATCTTTGGCTAAGTAGCAAGTTGGAGACCAGCCTAGGCTATCTGAGACCCTGCCTCAAAAAACTAGAAAAACAGTCGGGCATGGTGGCACACGCCTTTATGCCCAGCACTGGAGAGGCAGAGGCAGGCGGTTCTCTGGGAGTTCAAGGCCAGCCTGATCTACATAGCAAGACAGCTGGGGTTACAGGGAGACCCTCTCTCAAAAGACCAAAAAAAAAAAAAATAGAAAAAACAGAAAAAGGGAATACTGATACAAAACCATCAGTGTGCTGGTGCATGGTGGCTGGTACTTGTAATCCCAGCATTTGAGGCTAAGGTAGGAGGATTACCAGGCATCTGATGCCAGCCTGGGCTACACAATGAGTGCCAGAGGCTCATCCTGGGCCACAGAGTGAGATCCTGTCTCAATTAATAAAAATAAAACATGCTGGGATCCATCCTCAGCAGAAGAGAAGGGGAAAGAGGAAGAGAAAGAAGAGGAGGAAGACGAATAGGGAGTTAGGGGAAAGAGGAGGGGAAGTCTCGAAAGGAAGAGGGGATGGGGGAAAGGAGGGAGAAACAGTACCATCCCCAATCACAATGGGATCAAGCAGGAACTCAACATAGAAAGGAACAAGGAGTTATCCCACACTCAGAAATAAACAGCTTACTTCTGAGAACCTGAGCCACATGCCAGAAAGAAGGAAGGAAAACCCAACGTACACATTTGTGGGGCGCCACTTAATGGAGCCAGGCAAAAAACTCAGTGTAGGAAAAGTGTATATTGGGCAGAAGTCTAAAATCAGTAATCTAAGCTCTCAGCTCAGGAACCCAGAAACAGAACAAAGTACATTCAAAGCCAAGAGAAGGAAGGAACTGAGAAGGCTAAAGAGCAAGTATCAGTGACAGAAACAGAACAGGGGCGGGGTCAACAAAAACAAACTTTTTTTTTTAAAGATTTTGATCACCCAGACTCACACAGTAGGAGAGAACCAACTCCACAAGTTGTCCTATGACCTCCACATTGTGCATGGCAGGTGTGTGCTCCCATATACTTATAAACACACAAAATAAATGTGCATATATAAATAAATAAAGGTAAAAATATTTTTTAATATTTTATTTATGTGTATGAATGTACTGTCTGCATGTAGGTTTGTGCACCCGTGTCGTGCAGTGCCACGAAGGTCAGAAGAGGGTGTCAGATTCCCCTGGAACTGGAGTTCTCCTGGAATTGGAGTTACAGACGGTTCTCAGCCACCATGTGGGTGCTGGGGATCGAACCTGGGTCCTCTGCAAGAGCAGTTGGTGCTCTCAACTGCTAGGCCATCTCTCCAGCCCCGTAAAAAATATTTTAAAAGAAGGCCAGGGGAGAGTGCCTGGATCCAGCCTCCGTGGTACCATGAGATGGAAGCCACCTAAGTATCCCTTAACGGATGAGTGGATAATTAAAGTGTGGTACATTTACACCATGGAGTTCTCAGTGGTAAAGAAAGATGACATCATGAAATCTGCAGGTAAAGGGATGGAACTAGAAGCTGTTATACTAAGTAACATGGAGTCAGAAAAACAAACCATGTGTGTACTCCCTCATGTGTGGATCCTAGCACCAAATCCCTGTATGTGAGTATCTATCCTGATGTAACTGCAGGAACCAGGAATACAGAATGTAACCAGGGAGCATCCCACCAATCCATTAGGAAAAATGAATAAAATGGGTTCTTTACCTGGGAAGGGAGAGAGCTGGTTCTACAAAGAACTACGGGGACAAAGGGAAAAAGGAACTCAAGAGAGGAGGGACTGTAGGAGACAGAGATTATCAAGGGAGAAATGGGGGAAATGGGGGTAGTTTAAATGGGGAGAGGGTGAAGGGTGGGTTAGACAGGGAGAAAGGAGATAAATAATCCCTGGCTATGGGCTAGAGGGATGGCTCAGCAGTTAAGAGCACTGGCTGCTCTTATAGAAGACCTGGGTTCAATTCCCAACCCCTACATGGCAGCTAACAATCATCTGTAACTCCAGTTCCAGGGACTCAACACCCTCTTCTGACCTCCACAGGTGCACCTACCTACATGAAGGCAATACATTCATACACATAAAATTTAAAATAACTAAAATATAAAAAAATGCCTGGGTATATAAAATAAACGGAGGGAATTTATTAGTCCAAAAACCTACTGACAAATCACACATGCAATATCTATATGAGTCTACGTGTATAGCCCAAGGCTGTATAACAAGATACAGTGCCAGAGAGGAGAAACCTTCCTTTGAGTTGTCAGCCAGTGTTCTAGTTTCCTTTCAATTGCTGTGACAAAACAATGACCAAAACTAACTTGGGAGGAAAGGGTTTATTCAGCTTACATCTTCCAGGTTCATTACTAAGGGAGCCCAAGGTAGGAACTAAGGGCAAGAACCTGGAGGCAGAATCTGAAGCACAGGCCATGGAGGAACATTGCTTACTGGCTTGCTCCCCTGGCCCATGCTCAACCTGCTTTCTTATACAATACACAACAACCTGCCCAGGAGTGACACCTTCCACAGTGGGCTGGGCCCTCCCACATCACTCAACAATCAAGAAAATACCCTACAGATGTGCCCACAGGCCAAAGCTATCCAGCACAGCCAGGCTAGTCTAAGAGACTCCCAAAATTAAACAGGCTATTGATTGCCTCCCAGAACTTGAAGATAAGACCCTACTACTGAAGACAGGACATACTTCGGACACAGGATTTGGAGCAATGGAACTGGAACTGACCTGGAAGCCACCTCCCTGAAGGCTGCTCTCAGCCTTGGACAGCACTATGCATGCTGCTAAGGGAGAACATCAATCGATGGTCCGACCCCAGCTTCAGGATAGAATAACCACATCGATGACTGTCACAGCAAATAACATTGGTGGAGTGGTGGAACTTTTATGTTGGAGGTAATCAACAGCTACCTAATTGGACTTAAAGCCCACTCAGTGGGAGGAAACTCATGTGTGGTACTGTAAACACAGCCAAATACACAGGGCTGAAGAGGTCATAGCTCTTAGGGAAAAAAAAACAACAACTCAAGGCTGTCATATCTATAGACAAATATAATTTCTTAGTATGTGCAAAATATGGATCCTTTTTTTTGTATGTGTATGAGTGTACTGTCTGCATGATGGTTTGTGCACCCGTGTCATGCAATGCCACGGAGGTCAGAGAGGGTCTCAGATTCCCCTGGAACTGGAGTTCTCCTGGAATTGGAGTTACAGATGGTTCTCAGCCGCCATGTGGGTGCTGGGGATCGAACCCGGGTCCTCTGCAAGAGCAGTCAGTGCTCTTAACCGCTAGGCTATCTCTCCAGCCCCAAAATATGGATCCTTATATTTACAAACAAGTATCCCAGTCACCACTCAGTACAGAAGCTTCTTTTTCAACAGATGGACATTATTACAGAGTTCCACAACTGGTCACATGCAGAGACTGTCTGAACTGCCCAAGGTTAAGTGGCACATCTACAAAGCAACCTATACACCTAGGGCTCACAGAACAGACAACACGGGAGAAGAGGAAACTAATACATCTCTTAGTTCTCAGCAATGAACCTCCCTCATGCAACAGAGGTCTAGGAACACAAAAGGTCACAATTGGCCAAACAAAGAGAGTAAGAGTCCACCTGGTGGGGGTCTTTAGACAGAATTCCTATATTAAACTCCATCCACCCTGGGTTCAGGGACCACTGCAGAAGAGTGGTCAGAAAGATTCTAAGAGCTGGGGAAAAGGTAGCATGTCCATATGGAAATATAGTCCGACAGGCTGCTGGGACTGTGCTCACATGAACCTATAGCAATAGTATCAGCATGCACAAGACCCATACGAACTCAAGCAGACAAAAACCCAGCTCGGAACTGTAGTAATGGACAGCAGGCCAATCTTAGTCAAAGAATTATTCGCAGCTGATTACTGCTGGGTGAGGAAGAGCTGATCTTTTTTTTGTGGGGGGGGTGAGACAGGGTCTCCCTTTAGTCCCAGCTGGCCTAGAGTTTGCTCTGTAGACCAGGCTGGCCTTGAACTCACAGAGATCCACCTACCTCTGCCTCCTGAATGCTGAGATTAAAGGCATGTGCCACCATGCCCAGCACAGAAAATTGAATTTTTAATTTAGAAATTCTCAAATAGCTTCCCTGGAGATCCCTATGAACTGTTTAAAGATTAACATCACACTCACACACAATATTTTCCAGAAGGTAGGAGTGTTTTCCAATTTACTAATTTTTTTCATAGTACTAGGGGTAGAAACAGGGACATGGATATACTTGGCCAGAACTCTACCCACACAGAGCTACACGACAGCCCTAACTTATTTTGTTAAGCTAGTTTTGAGCTGATGGGAAAACTGGTACCCAAAGTGAAAATTACAGACTCAATTCAGCTTAGTGGGTAAAAACAAAAAACAACTAGGCTGGAGAGATGGCTGAGAGGTTAAGAGCACTGGCTGCTCTTACGGGGGACCCAGGTTTGGTTCCCAGCACGCACATGGTAGCTAACAACCATGTGTAACTCTAGTTTCAGGGGATCCAATCCCCTCTTCTGGCTTTTGAATGCACCAGGAACACACATGGTACACATACATACATACATACATACATACACATAAATACTCATACACATGAAATAAAATCTTAACAAAAAAAGAATTCAGGCTGGAGACATGGCTCAGCAGTTCACAGGTTGCTCTTTCGGAGGATCTGGGTTCAAGTCCCAGCACCCATAGGGTGGCTAACAACCTTTGTAACTCCAGTTCCAGGGGAATCTAACACCTTCCACAGGTACTGCACGATCCAGGTGCACCTACCTACAGGCAAGCAATACACTCACACACATAAAATAAAAATAATAAAGTATTTTTTAAAAGAAAACATCAACCACTGCAAAAAAAATTGGACTAACATGACTTCCATTCAGGATAAAACTCAATGAACAAAGGTAGGGAAGATAGGATCCAGGGTCTGTGCCACATACATACCCATAATCCCAGCTAACGGGGGACAATGGGGGTGAGGGGGGACCAAGACAGAAGGGTCACTTGAGCCCAGAAGTTTGTGACCAACCTGGACAACACAGAGCCAGGAAAGTGAGAAAGGCTGCCCCTTGCCCAGGGGAAACCCCCACAACTGCTGAGCTCCCCAAGGTCACGGGACACAAAGTACACAATTCCTGGTCATAGTAATAGCCACTCAGATGCTACTGACCCCCTCAGGGGAAGCAAATGCCTTGTGAGAAGTGAAGAAAGTGCAGGGGGCAGGAATGTGGAAGCCGAAGTCCTGTGAAAGACACCAAGATCCAAACAAGTGCCACATCGGCCTGGGAGCGAAGGTGCAGCAGAAGTCACTGATTCCGACTCATGGACAGAAGGCAAAACTACAGAACTCCAGGCTCCCTGTGCAGAGTTCCAAAGCATATGATTCCGGCTAGGGATGCAGCTCAGTGGTAAGGAATGGCCTAGCATGTGTGAGGCATGATATGTGAAATGCATGTATGTGCACATGTGTAGGCACGTGCCACATGTATGTGTCCTGAGTTGTGGGTCGTGTACATATGTATGAGTTTGTGCATTTTACATGGTATACATGTGTGTATCTCAACATGAACCATGGGCTATATGTATTGTGTATTATGCATGTCCTATATGTGTGTGATGGGACTGTGTATGAGCTGTGTATCCTCTGTGTGGTATACATGTGCATACACATCATGTGCATCATAGGATGTTTGCCTTTCTGTGCGCACATGTGTGGTATTATACACAATGTGTATATTATACAAAATGTGTCCTGTGTATGGTATCCATGTATGTACACATGGGTGTCACATCCATATGTACTGGGAGTCTTTGTGTGCACATGTAGTATACACTGTGTATATGTGTGTCCTGTGTACATGCATATCGCAAGAATGTAGATGCATCACATGCATAGACCTGGATAAGCTGTGTCTTTGTGTGTCCACACGTGTTGAAGGGGACTGTGTCAAATGTGCCCCGGCCAGTCTGGTGTAGTGGCACTTGCATAGAACAGCAGGTCTGGTCACCTTCCTCTGGATACCTTCAGCCCCACTTCTCAAACATATATGAATTTGAGGCCAGCCTGGTCTACATAGCAAGTTCCAGGCCAGCTGGGGGTATAAAGAGACCCTGTGGCTATAAGGAGACCCTGTCTCTAAAAAAAACCACAAAAAAACAAACAAAAAAGACAGCTTGGAAGTAAAGATGCAGCAAAAGCAGAGAGCATCGTTCTGGAGCCCAGGGCTGCTGGGTGGAAGGAGGCCTCCTTACGAAGGCCCCAGAGAGGAAGACCCTGGTTATGGAGTGTCCTAGCTGGCTCTGAGCTACCACCACCCCAGAGGTCCACGAGGCCCGCTGGCTGCCTCACAGAAGGGACTGAGCAGAACACAATAAAACCCATATCTTAGACCTGAATTTTTTTTTGGGGGGGTGTCTTTTTGAGGCAGGGTCTCCCTGAAGCCCCAGCTGTCATTTCACAGAGATCTACCTCCAAAGTGGTGGGATTAAAGGCAGGTACCACCACACCTGCAGAAAATTATGTTATCGAGGCACTATGTATCCCTGGCTAGCCTGGAATTCACAGAGATCTGCCTGCCTCTACCTCCCAAGTGGTGGGATTTAAACGCATGCAGTCCCATGCCTGACCAGATCTGATTTATGACCACAGGAGAAACTGTTAAGAAACTTGGAAAAATGGCCTGGGTGGCTGTGCCCTTCTGAGTCATGGCTGGCCACTTCCTTCTTTGGGGACTGCCCCTCTTGAACAAGGCCACATCCAGATCCAGGGCTTGTGAGCACTTAGCTGTGCAACCAAAAACCACAAACGATTTCCACCCGTAGCAAAGAGAACCCCAAATGGCATGATGGTCCTGCCTGTGGGGCAGTAAACAATTTTGTAACTAACTGAACAATCTTTGCCCAACATCAATAATAAATACATGGCCCAGTACTCAACACTGGCTCAAGTGCTCTCTGATCAGATCTCCCCATTCAAACCATGAGATACTACTAGACACAGAAACACACAAAACACACATACTATACATATGTGTTCTGACGCATACTACAACCTGGGCCAGCCTCCAAAGCATGATGCTAAACATGCAGAGCCAGACACAGTCCTGCAGCCTCCACTTATAGGAAGTCCCTGGGTGGTCAGATCCACAGAGAGGAATCGAGATGGGAGCAGTCAGGAGCTGGGCATTAAGAGTGACTGGGGTAGGGCTGGAGAGATGGCCTAGTGGTTAAGAGCGCCAACTGCTCTTGCAGAGGACCCGGGTTCGACCCCCAGCACCCACATGGTGGCTGAGAACCATCTTTGACTCCAGTTCCAGGGGAATCCGACACCCTCTTCTGACCTCCACGGCATTGCATGACACGGGTGCACCAACCTACATGCAGACAGTACATACATACACATAAAGAAAGAGAGAGGGGCTGGAGAGATAGCCTAGTGGTTAAGAGCGCCGACTGCTCTTGCAGAGGACCCGGGTTCGACCCCCAGCACCCACATGGTGGCTGAGAACCATCTTTAACTCCAGTTCCAGGAGAACTCCAGTTCCAGGGGAATCCGAGACCCTCTTCTGACCTCCGCGGCATTGCACAACACGGGTGCACAAACTTGCATGCAGACAGTACATTCATACACATACAGAAATAAATAAATAAATAAATAAATAAATAAATAAATAAATAAATAAATAAAAGAAAGAGAGAAAGACAGACAGGCTCTGTCTGGAAGGTTGCTATGCCCTGTCTCACAGAGGGGAACTTGGGATGGGTCATGTTTTGGGGACTGGAGCCACAACTGGGTTCCTGGACAGGACTCCAGAGTAAAATGCTCCTGGACTGGAGTGAGCAGTCCAAGATGCAAGACAAGAAAACTTAGGGGAAAGGTGGGGAGATGGGATGGCCCTGGTGAGGCAGACATGGGGGGCTGAGCAGGCCCAGCCAAGTGAGCATTGGGAGGCACTGACACTGTGAGTCAGTGGTCAGCAGCCTCAGCAACCACCTCACAGAGCCACCCAAGATTACTGTTCACAGGGGCCCAGCCTCTCATGTCGTCCAGGCAACCCTGCAAGCAGCAGGGAAGCCGTGGAGAGACTTGAGCACCTGTCCCCTGGGAGCTGACATCCGTGTCACCATCACCAGCACGCTGCTGCAGCCGCACCTCTCAGATTCCCTAACGGTTCCCATGGGAGCGCTGAAGGTAAATATGTTAATTTGACTTCAATCATGGCTTAAAAAAAAAGCACATGCTATATTAGTTTAGGGCACAGATCCTTAAAACCACTCACATATGTTTGTGTCTGTGTACCTCGTGCCCTTGGCAAAACAGAACTTAAAGTGCTTGGGTCAGGGGCACAGGGGTTGGGTGGGGTGTAGGATGGTCCCCAGAATGGGCATTGAGCCCTCTTGGTAGATGAGAAGACAGGGAGAAGGAGGGTACTACCCAGAGTACCATGGCAGGGCAAGACAAGATTCTCACCTGGTATGGCTGACACACAGCCATACTGGCCAGAGCAGGGGTGCTAGATATCCTTGGGATTCCAGGTGGGGGTGCATGGGAGGACACTTCCTCTAAGCACAAGGCACCAACCACAAAACCCACTGAACGGCGCTGGGAGCTACCCAGGCTGAGCCAATGAACCGGACTGCTGAAGTCTGCAGATTGAGGGGCAGCTGGGCACAGAGACACTGTCACAGTTCAGCCTAGAGGCGGGAACCAGGGTCAGCTCCTTGTCACTGGAAGGGATCCCACGGCCCAGGGGGAAGAATGTGAAGGTACAGGTCCACTCAAAGGGAATGGAAAAGCCATCCAGCCTTCAGGTGGGAAAGTGGAGGCAGGCCTAAAGACCCCCTGAGGCTGAGGACCTTTCCTTTCCACTGCCCCCAGGAGCTGCTGTCCCAAACCATCCCTGGATGTCAACTTCTTGCTGAAGCCCTAGAAGAGCTGCACAGCAAGGGCAAGTGAGTCTAAATACCACCCCTCTGCCTATTTGGTGCCTAGGAAAGGGACATTTCTGAAACTATAAAGCTTCTAAGAGCCAGGAAGGAAGTCTCTAAAATCCAGGACCCTGGTGGTCCCACAGGGCAGGCAAGAACCATGCTGTGGAGAGAGCCACCAGCCCCCCATGCACGAACTGCCTTGGGACAACCTGCAAGCTACTCACCACAGTCCATCATGGAAATGGAGCCCCAGCTAGAGAGCTGCAAACATGCTGGGAAGGACCCGCCGCCCCAGGCTGATCTGAGCTCGTGACACAGGGTCAGAGTCAGCCATACCAACCTGACACAGAGCCACACACCATGCAGGAGGGGCCGCAGAACTCTACAAAGACCAATAACCAGACTTAGAGTCCCCTCCTCCCTCTGGTCCGGCCCAGCCTCCCCCGTGCTCCTCCCTCTGGCCCGGCCCAGCCTCCCCCGTGCCCCTCCCTCTGGCCCGGCCCAGCCTCCCCCGTGCCCCTCCCTCTGGCCCGGCCCAGCCTCCCCCGTGCCCCTCCCTCTGGCCCGGCCCAGCCTCCCCCGTGCCCCTCCCTCTGGCCCGGCCCAGCCTCCCCCGTGCCCCTCCCTCTGGCCCGGCCCAGCCTCCCCCGTGCCCCTCCCTCTGGCCCGGCCCAGCCTCCCCCGTGCCCCTCCCTCTGGCCCGGCCCAGCCTCCCCCGTGCCCCTCCCTCTGGCCCGGCCCAGCCTCCCCCGTGCCCCTCCCTCTGGCCCGGCCCAGCCCCCCCTGCCCCTCCCTCTGGTCACGGCCCGCCTCCCCCGTGCCCCCTCCCCTCCTGGCCCGGCCCAGCCTCCCCGTGCCCCCGTCCCTCGTGCCCGGCCCAGCCTCCCTCGCTCTCCCCTGGCCAGGACCCCGACCTCCCCCCGTGCCTCCTCGGCCGAGCTGTCCTCACTGCCCGGAAGCCTCCCCGTGCCCTCTTCCGGCTCCCCTCCCCCGTCCCCCCTCCTCCCCCCACCCCCCCTCCCTCTCCGAGCTCCCGTGCCTCCCTCTGGCGGAGCTCCGTCCTCCCTCGTCCGCCCAGCCTCCCACGTGCCTCCTTTCCGCCCCCCTCCCTGCCTGCCCCCCACTGCTTGCCAACCCAGCTTCCCTGCATTGGAGGCATTCTGAATCCAAACCAGGTTCTAGGAAACCCCAAAGTGACAGGTGCAAGGCAGACAGAGTCTTAGGAGCGTCACCTGAACCATCAGGGCACTGATCTGCCTGGCCTAGCAGATAGTGTAGAATTTCACCTACAGTGGACACTTGAGGGGCTCTTTTCCATTTTTTGTTTTATTTTGGTGTTTTGTCCTCTTGAGACAGGTCTCCCTGTAGCTCCAGCTGGCTTGGAACTATGTAGGACCAAGGTGGGCTTGAACTCACAGAGATCCACCTGCCTTTGCCTGCCGAGTGCTGGGATTGCGGGTGTGCGCCACCACGCCAGGCTTCTTTGGGAAACAGTGCAGTGTGGACCAGGTATGGGCCTGAGACTGGTTCTCAAACCCTAACAGAACCGGGCGTGGTGGCACATTTCTTTAATCCTAGCACTCGGGAGGCAGAGGCAGGCGGATCTTTGTGAGTTCAAGGCCAGCCTGGTCTACAGAGCGAGTTCCAGGACAGCTGGGACTACAGGGAGACCCTGTCTCGAAAAGACCAAAAAAAAAAAAAAATCCTAACAGAAAGGGCTCAGAGGAAGGAAATGAGACCATCTCAGAGCTGGACAGCTAGACCTGGCAAAGCCACCGGTGTACAGGAAGTGACAGGGCACAGGAACACTCAGGGTGGCAGCCCAGAACCAAAGAGGACACAGGAAGTGATCCCCAGAGGATCACTTTCTGCCCCTTCGGCTGCTGGAAACCCTGACCATCGCCTCTGCAGGGCAGGGGAGGTGGGGTTGGGCCTGTTCACCTGCTGCTTGGCCAGCAGAGTTAAGGGGCTAACTTGCACACAGAGTCCCTAGAGAGACCCAGAGACAGGCCACCGGCCCTGCTTCTGTTCCCCTTCACATCTCCTAAAGGAGCCTAGGGGCTGGGCACAGTCCTCACTACTTGGCCTCAGTCAGGATCACCATGAACACACAACCTAAGTTCAGGACACCCAAAGCCTGGGGAAAACTCAGGACCCACAGAAGCTCTGCCCGGCTTTCGGCCCTGCTGCCCACTCCCCAGGCCAGGCTGCAGAGCTGTTTT
The DNA here is from genome assembly GCA_009823505.1 of Rhizomys pruinosus. Classification (NCBI taxonomy): domain Eukaryota; kingdom Metazoa; phylum Chordata; class Mammalia; order Rodentia; family Spalacidae; genus Rhizomys; species Rhizomys pruinosus. The sequence continues at coordinate 4,137,107 of VZQC01011991.1, forward strand.
ACTTATCTTGCCCGGAATCACCTAACTCAGTGGCACAGACCAGCCTAGACTAAGGCACCTGGCCCAGGTGACGAGCAGTGGTAGAAGCCAGGAAGGCCAGGAGCGATCAACCCACAGGAAGGTGGAGGGGGCCTCAACTGAGATCCCCTTTTCCTAGGTATGTCTAGGTTTGTGTCAAGTTGGCAAAAACTAACCAGTGCACCATCCTAGGGTCCAGGGAGGATCAAGTGGTCATGTGCAGGCCTGAAGGGGTCAAAAGCCATCAGGAGCTCTGTCCCAGGGTTGGTCTTGAATTTTTTGTTAATTTTTTGCCTGTTCTTTTTTTTTTTTTTTCAAGGCAGGGTCTTACTATGTAGCCCCAGTTGACCTGGAACTCATTCTAATGCCCAAGCTGTACCATCCTACTTCATTTGTTTTTTAAAATGAGTCTTTGATAGCCAGGCGTGGTGGCGCACACCTTTAATCCTAGCACTTGGGAGGCAGAGGCAGGCGGATCTTTGTGAAATCAAGGCCAGCCTGGTCTACAGATTTCCAGGACAGCTGGGGCTATAGGGAGACCGTCTCGAAAAGAAAAAAAAAAAAAAAAAGAATCTTTTTTTAAAAAATCTATTCATTAAGTCTGGAGATGGCCGGTGTGGTGCAACGCCTTTAATCCCAGCACTCAAGAGACAGAGGCAGGCGGATCTCTGTGAGCTCAAGGCCAGCCTGGTCTACAGAGTGAGTTCCAGGCCACCTGTGGCTATAGGGAGACCCTGTCTCAAAAAAAGACCAAAAGAAAATCTATCTATTTATTTGTTTATTTATTTATTTTTATGTTATGTGTATGAGTGTATTGCCTGCATGCATGTAAGTGCACTCATGTTGTGCAATGCCCAAGAAGGTCAGAAGAAGGCATTGGATCCTGTGGAACTGGAGTTACAGATGGTTGTCAGTTGCCATGTGAGTGTTGGAAATGGAATCTGGGTCCTCTGAAAGAACAGAAAGTGCTCTTAACCAGCTGACCCATCTCTCCAGCCATATATGTGTATGTGTGCGCGCGCGGCTTACCTGTATGTACTTTTTTTTAAATTTTTTAAATTTTTATTTATTTCTGTATGTGTATGAATGTACTGTCTGCATGCAGGTCTGTGCACCCATGTCGTGCAATGCCACGGAGGTCAGAAGAGGGTTTTGGATTCCCCTGGACTGGAGTTCTCCTGGAATTGGACGTTTCGAACGGTTCTCGGCGGCCATGGGGTGCTGGGGATCGAACCCGGGTCCTCTGTAAGAGCAGTCGGCGCTCTTAACCGCTAGGCCATCTCTCCAGCCCCCTGTATGTATTTAATTGCACCTGTGTTGTGTAATGCCCACAGAGGCCAGAAGAGGGTGTTGCATGCACTGGAGTTACAGATGGTTGTTAGCTACCATGTGGGTGCTAGGAATTGAACCTGGGTCCTCTGTGTTCTTCACCACTAAGCTATCTCTCCAACCCCTTAAATGAAGACTTACTATGTGATCCTGGCTACTTTCCAACTCCTGGGCTCAAGCAATCCTCCCAAGCAGCCGGACTACAGGTACACACCAACTCACCTGGCTTGCTAAAGACTGCAGGGTCCTCTCACCTCTGCTCAAAATGGGAGAGGCCACCAAGCAGACTCAGCGTAGAAAAAGGAAACAAGAGGCAGCAGACACACCTTCCTTCCCCAACCAGGCTGAAAGGTGTCTTTCCAAAATTGGTATGCACCTTGAAGCTCAGAATGTGACCTTACCAGAAACCAAGGCCTCTGTAAACATGGGGACCAAGTGAGAGGAGATCTTAGATTTATGGTGGGCCCCAATCCCTGGGGCAGTTCAGTGAGATGGGTGGGGCTCTGAGGAAAGCACTTGGATCTGAGGGGTGGAGCTTAATGGGTGGGCTGCTGTCTGGTTGTGTGAGCTTCCACTCGGGTCAGGTTAGCTCTGGAATCAGGTCATAGAGCCAGGTGGCCTCCTGTGCCCTGAGGCCCAGGCCCACTCTCCCTCCTATTTCCCAGGCAAGCGGAGGCCGAGTGAGGCCCCCTGAGAAGCCACACACAGCAGGAGCCACCAGCATGTTTTGGGTTTCCCAGTCTCCACACCTGTGAACCCAAATGCCCCTCTGGTCTTCATCTTCATCCAGTCTCAGGCATCGTGTTACAACAACAGAAAGCAGACGGAGACAAAGGCCGAGTGGAGTGACGACAGATGCCAAGTCTAGACTGAGTGGCCCTGAGCCAAAGGACACCAGGGGCTGCTGGCACCCCTGGGGGTGGCCAGGGCAGGAGGGGCCAGCCCAGTTCCTGCACAGGTAGAGTGCCATCTTGTGGGACACCTTGATTACACATTCAGACATTCAGAGGTGTTTGAGAATGAATCCCTGCTGGCTTAAGCTCTTTGTTCAAGTTCTTTGTTATGGCCGCAGCCTCTCTGGCTCCCTACCCCACCCCCACCTTACTCACTAACCCTGTTCTGACAGGATTGGCAGTACCACAGCTCTGAGGGGATCTATTGAGGACAGATTTGCTATTGCAGCTCAGGTTGGCCCAGGGTAGGGAGATGGAGGAACAGAAGTAAGCAGGACTTCCTACTTGTCACTGTGGGCACCCCCCTCTACCCTCTACAGCCCTACAACCTGAGGAATAACAGGAGGCACAGAAGGCAGTGCCAGCCCAGCACCCAGCTCAGGGATTCTCTAGGTAGGTGCAATCGCCCACCCACAGGCTCCAGGGTTACCCAAAGGGCGCTGCTGTGACAGCTGAGATTGCCAGGCTTCTCTGGGAGCACTGGTTCTGACATGTCCCCAACATGTCACCACTCTACAGCTTCCTGCTTCCACAAAAGACCCAAGTCCTTCACATGCATTCAGGAACCTGTGTGCCTGACCCTTCTTCTTCCACCAGACATATGCCTTGACCAGGGCCCAGTTGCTGGGCTGGCTTCAGAAACTTGGGCAACAAACCAGCTGTGCCAGGCCACTCATACTTAAAACCCCCACACTCTGAGGCCAGACAATTGCCATGAGTTCGAGGCTAGCCTGAGCTACACAGTGAATTTAAAAGTAGCCCAGTAGGGGCTGGAGAAATGGCCTAGCTGTTAAGAGAGCCAACTGCTCTTGCAGAGGACCCGGGTTCAATCCCCAGCACCCCCAGGGTGGCTGAGAACCATCTTTAACTCCAGTTCCAGGGGAATCCGACTCCCTCTTCTGACCTCCACAGCATTGCACAACACGGGTGCACCAACCTACATGCAGACAGTACATTCATACACATAAAAATAAATAAATAAAAATTAAAAAGTAGCCCAGTAATGTGTGAGACTCCTCTGTCTCTACACTCCCCCCCCCAAAAAAAATCAAAAGAGGCCTATAGTCCCAGCACTCTGAAAGCAGGGGCACGTGACTCTCTGTGAGTTCAAGGCCAGCTTGGTCTACATAGCATGTTCCAAGTCAGCTAGGGCTACAGGGAGATCCTGTCTCAGACAAACAACAACAACAACAACAACAAAAATAATAATAAAACCCTCCCAAAATCAAAAGAGAAGTTGAATAGGTGGTACAAGCCTTTACTCCTAGCACTCAAGAGGCAGAGGCAGAGGCAGAGGCAGAGGCAGAGGCAGGCAGATCTCTGTGAGTTCAAGGCCAGCCTGGTCTACATAGTGAGTTCCCCGGCGCACTGGTAATACAAGGAGACTCTATCTCAAAAAAAAAAAAAAAAAAAAAAAAACCAACCAACCAACCAGCAAAAATAGCAAGAGAGACAGACAGCCATGTTCACCAAATGAAGTGCACCATCATCTCCAGCTGTAGTGGGTGGCAGATCTGCCCTGCTCCTGCCTAAGACAACTATGAACCAGAAGGAAGTCACAGGCCTACCTAGACTGAGAGCGCGGTTCCCAACTGGCTTGGCCTCAGAGTCAAGGTCACCAGAGTTGAGAAGCGACCAAGGAGCATCCCAGGATGTATGAGGCTGAAGATATGAATCTCACATAGATGCCTGGAAACTGCTCTCAGCAGCAACCCCATCATCCTCCAGATGCTCCATGGGACTCTGCATTAAAAAGGAAATCCCAGCACCTGCCACAAGGCAGATGTAATGGATAGCTTTAGTGTCAACTTGACACACCTGGGTTGTGGGAGCCTCAATTGGGGAAATTTCCTCCGTTGGATTGGCCTGTGGCCACATCTTTGGAAAACTGTCTTGATTGTTAAGCAACGTGGGAGGGGCCAGACCCTGTGGGTGGTGCCACTGCTGGGCAGGTTGTTGTGTATTGTATAAGAAAGGCTGAGCATGGGCCAGGGGAGCAAGCCAGTAATCAGCGTTCCTCCATGGCCTGTGCTTCAGCTCCTGCCTCCAGGTTCCTGCTTTGAGTTCTTACCTTGGGGCTCTCTCAGTGATGAACTGTGACCCAGGAGATGTGAACTGAATAAACCCGTTCCTCCCTAAGTTGGTTTTGGTCAGAGTGTTTTGTCACAGCAAATGAAAGGAAACTACAACAGCAGATGAACTTGGAAGATGGCACAGGAAAGGAATCAGGGGGCCACAGAAGAACAATCCCAAAGCCTTCTGAATGCCATCGCAATGCTATGGACAGAAACTCTCACAAGTGGCCTCAAGTGATGGGTCTTGGTCACCCCAGTGGAAGGGGTATGTCACCTGTGAGCCTGGCACTGGGGAGGTCAAGGCAAGAGGATCAAGAGACTGCAGGCTAGCCTGAGCTACATAGTTAGGGTCTGCCTCAAGAATACAAAAACAGGGCTGGAGAGATAGGTCAGTGGTTAAGAGCACTGGCTGCTCTTCCAGGGGACCCAATTTGTTTCCTAGCACCCACATGGTAACTAACAACAGTTTATAACTCTAGTTCCTGGAGATCCAACACTCTCTTCTAGCCTCTGGCACTGCATGCATGTGGTACATTTACATACATGCAGAGAAAACACCTGTGCATCAAATTAAATAACAATAAATAAAATTAAAATAACAAAATTTTTAAAAAGAAAACAAAAACAGGGGCTGGAGAGATGGCCTAGCGGTTAAGAGCGCCGACCGCTCTTACAGAGGACCCGGGTTCGATCCCCAGCACCCACATGGCGGCTGAGAACCGTCTGTAACTCCAATTCCAGGAGAACTCCAGTTCCAGGGGAATCCGAGACCCTCTTCTGACCTCCGCGGCATTGCACGACACGGGTGCACAAACTTGCATGCAGACTGTACATTCATACACATACATAAATAAAAATTAATTAAAAAAAAAAGAAAACAAAACAAAAACAAATAACAAGAACAGGGGCTGGAGAGATGGCCTAGCAGTTAAGAGTGCCGACTGCTCTTGCAGAGGACCCAGGTTTGATCCCCAGCACTCACATGGCAGCTGAAAACTGTTGTTTTTTTTAAATTTTATTCATTTATTTTTGTATGTGTATGAGTGTACTGTCTGCATGTAGATTTGTGCACCCGTGTCGTGCAATGCCACAGAGGTCAGAAGAGGGTCTCGGATTCTGGAACTGGAGTTCTCCTGGAATTGGAGTCACAGACGGTTCTCAGCCGCCATGTGGGTGCTGGGGATCGAACCCGGGTCCTCTGCAAGAGCAGTCGGTGCTCTTAACCGCTAGGCCATCTCTCCAGCCCCCTGAAAACTGTTTTTAACTCCAGTTCCAGGGGAATTCTGACACCCTCTTCTGACCTCCGCAGCACTGCACGACACGGGTGCACAAACCTACATGTAGACATTCATACACATACAAAAATAAATAAAATAAAAAAATTTTAACAAGAACAACTCCTAAAAAAACAAACAGGAATCGAGCTGGAGAGATGGCCTAGCGGTTAAGAGCGCCAACCGCTCTTACAGAGGACCTGGGTTCAATCCCCAGCACCCACATGTTAGCTGAGACCCGTCTGAAACTCCAATTCCAGGAGAACTCCAGTTCCAGGGGAATCCGAGACCCTCTTCTGACCTCCGCGACATTGCACGGCACGGGTGCACAGACCTGCATTGCAGACAGCACATTCATACACATACAGAAATAAATAAAATTAAATTAAAAATTAAAAAAAACCAAACAAACGGGAATCAGGTATGGTGACACACACCTTTAATCCCAGCCCTTTGGAGGCAGAGGCAGAGGCAGTGGCAGAAGCAGAGGCAGAGGCAGAGGCAGAGGCAGGTGGATCTCTTTGAATTCCAGGCCAACCTGGTCTATAAAGAAAGTTCCAAGCCAGCCTGAGCTATATAGTAAGATCCTGTCAGCCGAACTGAACCAAACCAAACCAAACCAAACCGAACCGAACCGAACCAAACCAAACCAAACCAAACCAAAACAGGACTGGCCCTTCAAGGACTAGAAGAGGGCTTAGCAAGATAAAGGCACTTGCATCGACAACCTGAGTTTGATCCCTGGAACCCACATGGTAGGAGGGGAGAACTGACTCCTATAAGTTACCCTCTGATCTCTGCACACTGAGCATGTGCACACACACACACACACGCACGCACGCACGCACGCACGCGCGCACAAAGTCCTCTGATCTTGATCTCCACACCCTCTAGTGCACTAAAATCATAAAATTACCTTCAGGCCACAAGAATATTTAAGAGGCAACAAGCAACCCAAACACAGTCTCTACACCAGATGTCTGGCCAAGAAAGCCATCCCCGGGTGCCTGCTAGTACTGGCATGAGCACAGTAGCCGAGGTCACGGCTGGTGCTGGTACAGGTGGGTGGCAGGTGGCCCTCAGCCCTTGTCTGAGCGAGATACACTTAGATATGCAGGGTAATTTACTCCCAAGATGTTCTGGAAAAAGTTCTTTAAACAGTACATGTAAATTCTAAATTTAATGATCTTTTCTCTTTTCCTCAAACATCTATCTATACTATAGTCTCACCCACCAGAGCTAGGTGGCTAGTGGGGTCAGCAGCCGCAAGATGAGGCCATAGATAGCCAGCCAGCCAGCCAGCCTGCCTCGATCTACAGTGCATAGGCAGGGGCCACCTTGCAAGACTCTTAGCCTCAGACTGGGGGAAACCACATCACCCCATCAGACCCCTGGAGAAGGGGGCCATTTCTGTGTCAAGGGCCATATGTTGTTCTGTCAGCCCTCAGAAGTAGCTTGCAGAACCCAGCCAGGATACTCCAGGGCCTTCCAAGCAACAAAGGCAGCTTCCAGCCTCCCCAGAAGCCCAGAGCTAGGAGACAGGGATGGAACACAGGGCATCTCCACACCCTGAGGTGTCCCATGCAGTGTCTGAGGGGGCAACTCTCAAGGAGACCTGGGGGACCCATCTTACTGTGACAACAAGAGCCCATGAGCAGCACAGAACCAAATCCCAGGGCAGTCTCGTGTGACCTTGGAGCCACCCGCTCTGTCCTCCAGACAGCTGGTCACCAGCAGGGCAGGAGACACCTGGGAGGCTACTGTGTACTGGTCCAGAGGCCAAGGCTGTCACTTCTCACCAAGCTCATCTGGTGATACCAACTTGAGGTTGCTGTCTGGTCCAGATGGTACCTGGCACTCAGGTTTCTGATATAGACAGGGATCCCCTGCAATGTGGGCTGATCTCGACCCTAAGGACTTCTTCTTTCCTGCCCTACAGCCACAGCTGGCGTGCCAGCCATGTTGCCCAAGGGCTCCACCGTGACCCATGTGCTACCGATTTCCAGGCCACTTCATGTGACACAGACTCACAGCTAAACTGGGTTACAATAATTAACACAATCCCTGCCTCTCCCATCCAAAGCTTACATAATGTAAATAGTGGCCCCATTTCCCTCCTTCACCAGACTCCAGGTTTGCTCCTTCAAACATCTCTGCTTGGACTGGTGCTCACACTCCCTCCGTGAAGCTGGCCTCAACTTTGTAGAGCAATAGCTGTGTCTACTACCCACTCAGCCACTGCCCACAGCCCTCTGGGCACTAAAGGCTTCCTGTCCCCCATTATTTTGGGTTAAATAGTGTCTTCCCAAACTTCAAATCCACCCAGAACCTTTAATGTAGCCTTACTTAGAAACAGCCTTTGCATAGGCATGGGTTAAAGGTCTAGATGAGCTCAGCCTGGGTTGGAGGGAAGAGGCTTGGGATAGGAAGGCACCGCCGAGGCTGGAGTGGGGCAGGCCAGAGGTGCCAAGGGCCGTGAAGCCGTCAGGAGCATGGAGGGGCCAGAGAAGGTCCCTATACCCTGCAGCCTCTATACCCCTGGAATCCCAAGTTCAGCCTCCAAGTCTAGAAAAGAGTAGATGTCTGTATATATTTTTTATTTTTTCTGTATATATTTTTTAATTTTATGTGTATGAGTATATTGCTACATGTATGTAACTGCACACGTGCTGTGCAGTGCTCACAGAGGACAGAAGAGGGGGTCAGATCCCCTGGAACTGGAGTTAGGGATGGTGGTTAGCCACCACGTGGGTACTAGAATTCACACCCTGGTCTTCTGCAAGAATAGCTAGTGCTCTTAACTGCTGAGCCATCTCTCCAGCCCAGATTTCTATATTTTTTTTTATATTGATCTGTAGGACTATAGGGCTTTTTAGGGCAGCCCAAGACTCTCACCCCTCTATACCACATACACAGTGCAAATACCACTGTCCTCTCCAGCTGGCAGGCACTCTACCCTGGAGCAGCCATCACAAATGGGGGAAGAGAATTAAAAAAAGAGATGCCCAGCTAAGTGACAGGAAACACAGCAGGTTTGGACACCCCCAGGACATGATACGCTACGAGGTGGCCTCCACAGAGCCAACTGAGGATCAGCCCTAGCCAGTGTCCCCAGTAGCTGCACTGGAGTGCTGCATTCTGCTCAGAGTTCAGAGTCAGCTTAGCCAACTTCATGGATGGAGAAAGTGAGGATCAGGATCCGAGTACAATGTGGGGCAGGACCCGCACCCTAAGAGGGTCCTAGGTATGAAAGTCTAGCACTGTAGGCAGCAGCAACAAGTGGCATCAACTGGATCCCCACAAGGCCCCCATCAACCCCTGGCTTCTTTGAGAGCCCTGTCTGCCCACCAAGCTGCTAGAGAGAGCTTACCTATCCAATGGATGCCAGAGGCTGACCACCCCCCCCAGCCTCAAGCCTTGGGAAAGCTGAGTACGACACAGGCAAGGCCCTACTTCCCAGACCTCCTCACTGCACTGGGAGGTTTGGGATGCAGCAAGGAGATTCAGTGACACCCAGTGGGCTTCAGTTTTACCACAATGGAAGGAAACATCTTTGGGGGACTGACTACTGGGCTTTCACAGCTGCTTCCAAACCAGGTCTTTCCACTGTATAGGGTCAGGCACCCTGTTGTCCTATACTTGCTCTGTGGGACTTTGTTAGAGTGGAATAGAGCATTTGAAGGAATGTTCTACTGATCAGACTGCACCACCCCCATCAGGATGGGCTAGGTGGACAGAAATAGAGGGCTATACCCTCTTTGTAATGGTGGAGCCAACATCAGACCATCCATGACATGGCACACCCTACCCCAGGCACTGCTCCCAGGTCCTTGGACGCCGCCAAGCCCAGTGGTCAATCAGCTAGTGGGATACCCCTGCATCCAGGCAATGTCCCTTCCTTGGAAGTTGCTGAGTCGCAGGGGCTGAGTGCCCAGGCCCACATCTATAGCCAAAGTAACCATAGAAGCTACCCCTCACCAGAACCCACCAGGAAGCATCCAGGTCACCACCACTGACTCAAAGGGAGGTGAAGGTTGTGCTGGGACTCAGTGGACCTGAAGCTCAGAGCCAGGCCCAGCATGGGGAGGCTCCCAGCCCACCAGGCTGCAGGTCCTGTGTCCTGGCTGCAGGTGTGTGTGGGGGGGGGTTGTATAGAGAGTGAGGAGAATGGAGGAGAAAGGTTCAGCTCAAGGACAAGGATAAGGGCCAGGGTGTCACCTTTGGAGGTCCTGAGCCCCAGGCTACGGTGTCACCTTTGGAGGCCCTGAGCCCCGGGGAAGCCAGCCAGGCCCCATCCTGTGAGGATTCCCAAGCCACAGGCAATTTGCATAATATTCTTTGCAAGTTAATATCAGACTCTGATAATGATCTCTTGCACAGCAGAGTGGCTGAGGCGCTGTTACAACACTAAGTAATCATATTTTAAATTATGTTTCCCTTTATAGAAAGGTGTTGCAAAAACACACAGACATGAAATCTGTCTGTTGCAGCCCACTGCCAACCACCTGACCAGCTCTGGCTGGCACTGCTGGTACCAGTCCCAGGAACTAGCAGAGGCTGCGGGGCCACGGACCACAGCAGCACGCATGCACATATGCATGATATACATACACCACCTGTGCACACACCTGACCTCCCCTTGAAGAAGCCACACATTCCTGCCAAGATTAGGAACCTCATGGAATGCCTAAACTCTCAACCTCCCTGGGAAAGAGACCTGGGGTTCTCCTTTGCCACAGCCCCACGCTTTAGCTATGTGTCCTAGGCAGATGGGAGTGGCAGGGGTGAAGAAGGAAATAAGGTCTCCTATTATCCACTCCCAGAACCATGGTTTTCCCCAGGCTCACCCCAAACCTGACTGAAGCTAAGCCCTCTTTCCTCTGGGCTCTGCCTTTAGCACAACCGCCCCCCCCCCAAGAACTATCTTTTTCTTGTTTTGATCTATTTATTTTACATGTATGATTGCATTGCCTACATGCATGTAATGGCACCCATGTCATGCAATGCCTGTGGAGATCAGAAGAGGGCGTCAGATCCCCTGGAACTGGAGTTACAGAAGGTTGTTAGCCACTATGTGGGTGCTAGAAACCAAACCCTGGTACTCCGGAAGAGCAGCCAGTGCTCTTAACCGCTGACCCCTCTCCAACCCCCCAAATGCGTATCTTACTGTCAGAAAGGGGGGCCTGAAGTTGCCTGATGAGGAAGCCAAGCTCTTCCATTTTCTACTTTCCTTTCTCTCCCTTTAGGAGCCAGGGCTAGCCACTCAACCTCTATTTTCTTAAAAGCTTTTTTTCCCTTCCTTTTTTATTAAAAAAAAAATCCAATTATGGCACAAATCTCTCAGCAGGGGTCAGTGTGGAATAAGAATAGCCAAAGTTAATGGACATGACACAGGCAAGATAAATGCCTGAAGGGTTTCAAAAGTTGTATGATGCAGATTTCATTAACATTTTAATTGTAATGTATCTTTTTAATCTTCTCTCACCCTAATGGCTTTATATCCAAAAAAAAAAAAAAAAGAAAAAACTGCTGACAACAACAAAAAGTATCAATATACAAAATTTAACAAAGGCGCTTAGCAGCGCAATGGAAACTAGATTAAATGAGCAAAACTGTGTTAACATTGTGATTCTTAAGAGTACAGTCAGGGTACAGCAAAGAGCTGGCACAGAGAGGACTGGGCAGAGGAAGAGAAAAGGCCAAGGACACCCCCAGATGCCAGGGCCCCAGGAAGGAGGGAGCCACCCCAGGACACTCCCAGTGCCCCAGAAGTCAGCAGGACAGTCTGGCCACCTCCTCCCAAGTGTCTGTCTGAACACCAGGACAGGGCAGAGGCAGGTTCAGAAGTTACATCCAGCTGCTGCCATAAAACCAGGGCACCAGCATTTTACACAGGAAAGACTGCCTAGCTAGCAGCTATCTGGTCCTACTACCCAGTCAGGGAACCCAGGTAGCTCTTTAAATGACCATATTAATACCTCCAATTTTTTAAAAATGGTAGTTTTCAAAGTATACTTGATCCTACAGAGGGCTCAGAGATTTTTATTTTCAATCAACAAGCATCACTTGGGGTCCTGGCTCTACTGGACTAAATGTACTCTGCTCTAGATCCTGCTGCCCTGCAGAATGCCGCCCCTCCCCCAGGAATGCCAGGGGGCAATGGCCATCCCAGGGCGAAACAGCTCAAAGGCGTGGCTCCCCAGTCACCCCCAGTGACTATATATGGACACTTTTAGGCCCCTCTGTTCCCGCCCCCCAGTCCTGCCTGCTTCCCAGACACCAGTGAGGGGCGGGCCTAGAGCTGGCAGCCTGTCCATGGCCGGGTGCCCTCCTGGATGCCAGGCCTGGTGCAAGAGGGAGGGGCAAGATTCCTTCGGAGAGCCCCAGCCAGCTCTTCCCCAGGGACCTGGAAACAACTCCAGAGAAAAAGCCTCCTTCTCCCTGGGCCTGAAACAGCCTCTCCTTAAAGGGCCAGTATTCCCACCAAGGGCCTCCCCATCCGAGTGCAGCAGGCCAGGCAGAAGCAGCATGGAGACCCAGGGTGGGGCCCAGGAAGGGAGGGTTACAGACCCCAGGTCACACAGCCCAGGTATGGGGAGAGATCTCTAGTAATCTGACCACAGGTTTCTAATACAGCAGCTTCCCACAGTCCAGGCCCAGCACTGCAGACAGGGCAGGAAGGACCCTGGGTCAGAGTCCATTCTCTCCTCTGTTCAGAGGACTCTCAGAGTCCCCTGTCATTGCAGGAGACAGCATTAGCCTGCCACTGGCCTTGGAGTCCACACCCCAAATGGACATGAACCCAAAGTTCCAGAAGCGGGGTCTTCTATGCTTAGGGCCTGCAGCCCCCAAGAACCCTGCATAGGGCTCTCAGCTCTTAAACCCCAGCTCCCAACAGTAAAGGCAAGCCTGGCCACAGCACAGAAGCAGCCCTGACTCTCAGCAAGTGAGGACTGCAGGCGACACCAGCAGGAGGCAGGCCCGGGGAGGGTGAGAATTTGCTAAAAAAGAAAAGAGGTTGCCAGGATCCTTGTGTTAGAGAACAGGCCAGAACAGCCGCCTCCAACCAGATCACAGCCTGTCTCCCCAGTGCTAGGGACCCAATGGAGAGGTGGGGGCACAGGGAGGAGGCAGTGGCAGGGAGGTCGTGGGGTGGGGGCACCCACATTTCAGAAACAGGATGGAATGGGGAGACTAGCCAGGCACCCTACTCCACCTCGTAGGACCCCAGGGCCAAGCTGCTCACACTGCCTCAGAGATGAAGTGTGGCCTACAGGAAGCCCAGGAATAGCCTGGAGTCTCCAGGCAGGAGCTTAGGGGCCAGGGAACAGCCTCCAAAACCAGCAGGTTCTGGCACCCCCTCACCGGCCTGGTCACACCTAGACCAAGCAGATCTTACATACATATATGGGCCAGCTGCAGGCAGCCCACATTTCCCTATCCATGGGGCTGGTGGCACCTTCTCCTGCTTTGAGAGACCCCCTAGCACCACCACAGGGCTCTGGTCCCTTCTTTAAAAGACCAGGCTAACCCAGGCATGGTGGCACATGCCTTTAATCCTAGCACTTGGGAGGCAGAGGCAGGCTGATCTTTATGAGTTCAAGGCCAGCCTGGTCTACAGAGTGAGTTCCAGGACAGCTGGGGCTACAGGGAGACTCTGACTCAAAAACACCATATAAATAAATAAATAAATAAATAAATAAATAAATAAATAGGCCTTGCTGGGGTGGGGTGGTGCACATCTTTAATCCCAGCACTTGGGAGGTAGAAACTGGAAGATCAGCAATTCAAGGTCATCTTCAACTACTCACTGAGTTCAAAGCCAGCCTAAGTTACATGAGAGTATTCCCCCCCCCCAAAAAAAAGTCACAGCAAAACCAGGCTTCAAAGCCTACCCAGATTTCCTCAGTCCAGGGTACCCCTGGGGGATGTAGCCCTGGGAGATGGCATCCCAACCAGCCAACAGTCCTCATAACCGGAAGCCAGCCTACGCCATCCTGAGGACTCAGGCCCAGTAGGAGGCAAGCCTAGACCAGACACACACAACAGCTACCAACAAGCAAGAGTGGGTACCAGCAGGGAAGGGAGCACACTGGGGCAGAGGGGGGGGGGCAAGGTCACTCTCAGTGTGCTTCTTACACTGGGGAAGGCATAGCACTGAGGTGTGCCTGTGGTTCATGGTCACAGGACCCCACAAACACCACACTGCCCCTGAGCTTACAAAGCCTGGCAGGTCATCCCACCCCTACACCCTAACTGACTTCAACCCAGGCAGCCCACACTCGACGCAGTCCTAACACAGACTGAGCCGATGGCAAATAGCTCGGGAGCAGCCTGGCGTGGGACTCCTGCAGTACCAGTGTTTCTCTCTGATAGCATTTCCCAGCACTCTAAATGGCTGCAAGCTGCCGGAATCAGCCAGGTTCAGACACCACAGAGTCTTGGCCCAGCCCATGCCCAACACCATCCTGCCCTGGGTGAGACGGCTGAGAAAAGAACCCTGGCCCCTGTGAGGTAACAAGTAAGATCTTGTTCCACTTACACTAATTCCAACCATCAAGCCCAAAGAACAGGGGCCAGGTGACTTAAACCTCACCTCTTTCTTTCCCTTTGGCTCCAGCTGAGGTGCCACCCAACAGAGGGATGACCCAGGAAGAAAGTGCCACAGGGCCCCCTTGAAACACCCCAGTGGACCAGGGTGGGTGGCTCCACCGTCCTGGAGAAGACTGTTGGCGGGTGGGACTGCAGTGCTGGCTGTCCAGCCCCTAGCTGACTAAAAAGGCCTTGTCCCCTCATCTGTGAAATGAAAAGTCACAGCCAACCCTCCCAGGGCATAGTGAGGCTTAAAGACCACACAGAGTGCAAAGCCCCATGGGACATCCTGCCCTCATCCTCTGGCCAAAATGGAAAACAGAAAGGAATAGCAGTCTAGAGCTTGCAGAAGGAACAGAAGAGGGACAGAAAGGGGAAGCAGAGGCAGGGTCACAGGGCAGTCGATAAATGCGCACAGGAGTTGTTGGAGAGTCGGCTTCACAGCACCAGAAACCCGGCAAACCGAGAGCCCAACAAAAACTCTCCATCCAGAAGCTGGAGGGGGAGGGCAGAGGGGTGCCGCTGACGCCAGCTCCAGGAGCCCGGGTTCCGCGCAGGAAGCCATCAGCAGCCCGCGGCCTGGGACCGACCCCCATCCGGGCCGCACAGGAGCAGCAGCCCCGGGTGCAGAGCCGCGGGCACCGAGCAGTCTCAAACACGCATCCACCTCCGAGTTTCTCGGAAGAAGAGGCTTGGGTCTCGAGACCTTAACTTTGCAGAGACGCAGAAACAGGGGCGCCCAGGAGGCGAGGGCGACCCCGGCCCGCGAAGGGCCCACCTGGCGCGGAGGGAGGAGTGCGCGGGCCGGTGGGTGCAGAAGCGCCGCCTCCGACCCGCCGGCCCCGAGGGGTGTGTCCCCGACGGCCTGGCCCGGGGCCAGGGTCACCGGGCGTCCCTCCCCGGGACGGCTGCGGCTGCGGCCGGAGGACCCGGCGGGAAGGGCCGGCGTCCCCGCAGCGCGCCGCCCGGACCCCGCGTCTGCGCCGCCCGGACCCCGCGTCTGCGCCGCCGCCCTCCGCCCCGGCCGAGCGCGCAGCTCCCGCCCCAGCGGCCGCGCCCCGGGCGCGCGGCGGGCACTGCGGCAGGCGGCGGGCGCGCAAGTTGCCCGCGCCGCGGAGTTTGCGGGAAGTGCGGCGGGGCGGCCGGCGAGCGAGCGGCGGGGGCGGCGCGGCGCCAAGTTGGCCGTACCTGCGGGCGCCCGGCCGGGCTCGGCCTGGGCAGCTGCGGCGCCACCCGCCGCAGGAAGTGCTCGGCGTCCCCGCGCTCCGGCGCCCGCGGACTTTCTCCGACCTCGCCCAGCACCGGCGGCCGCACCGCGGCGGGGGCGGGGCACAGGGAGGCGCCGCGGGCCGTTTAAAGGGACAGCGCGCGCGCACTCGCGGCAGGTGGGCGCCCGGCCGGGGGGCGCGGGGGTCTCGACGGGGCCGAGTGCGGACCCCGGACTGGAGAGTCGGGGCGCCCCCGGCCGAACGGGACGCCTAGCGTCCGAGCCTGCACCGGGCACCCCGAGGGGCCAGGCTGGGCGGCGGGACCGGCGAGGACCTGGGCGACCGCCCCCTCTTCCTCCCTCGCCTCCCACGGTTCCGGAGCGCCCTCTCCCAACCGACGCGGTTGCACCAACCAGCCCTGGCTGAGGAAGACGCGTGACCCAGCAACCTGAAGGGAAACACCATGGGACGCCGGCGCCTCCCGCCCGCCGACCCGCAGCTGCACCGCTCCTGCTGTGTCCAGGCCTGGCGTAGTCCAGACTTGGGACACGCAGTCCAGCCAGCGACCACAGGGTTCCCCGTTTGCCCAAGGCCATGCTCCTATGGACCTAGATCTAGTTTTAAGTCAAGTGCACAGAAATAAAACCAGCCACACACCTAAAAGTAACCAGAAGTCCCTTTGGTTGTCCCTCCCAGCTTGAGTCCCACTGTGGGTGCAGGGGCCACGGCCACACTTACCCCCGTGCCACACAAAGATTCTTGCAGGAACATATGGGTGGCACCACAGCAGAGGTCATGAGTAAGGTCACTGAGAGGAAGGGAGTTAGGAGAAGAAAAGCTGCAGCTGCACCCCCCCCCCAAAGACCTTGGCTGCTGGCCAAGGTCATTGCTAGAAGCTAGCTTAGCTGAGCGTCCCGGACCCTGGCCTCATGTTTGGTCCTTGTCTTGGTCATAACCCAGCCTTGTCCTGAACGTGGCTTCAGCTCTGCTTCTAGAAAACACGACCGCCCCACCTCCCCCCAAGACACACTAGCTCATCCCCTTGTCTGCCTACTGGGAGGATGCATTTAGGACCTCCAGGAACTCGGCTCTTTCTAGACCCACATTTAGACCTAAATTCAGCCCTTAGTCCACTTTCAAACCCAGCCCCACAGGGCAGTCTAGTATGTTCAGGGAAGCTGGAGTAGGGGACCACACTCTGCATGATGGAGACACTCATTCACATATGGCTGAGGTCATGGTGAGTAGGCAGTTGTGCATTCCAGGTCACAGGTGTGAACAGAGGGCTCTGAGCAATACAGGAGGCCCGGGGCAGGGTATGGCATCCACAGAGACTTTCAATCTCAACTCCAACCCCCTGGGAATCTCCGCAGCTTCCAGCCCTATGGGCTGGACACGGGAAGCAGTCCTCTAGTGGTCACAGCTGGGTCACTGGTTACAGAAGGGACCCACAAAGGTGGGGACAGTGCCAGGCCCTTCCACACACTCCTGGTGGGAGCCTTTCAGCCCCTTGAACATGATACACATTTGTTTCATCTGTTTAATTTATTTTTTTTTATTTATTTTTGTATGTGTATGAATGTACTGTCTGCATGTAGGTTTGTGCAACCGTGTCGTGCAATGGTGCAGAGGTCAGAAGACGTGTTGGATTCCCCTGGAACTGGAGTTCTCCTGGAATTGGAGTCACAGACGGTTCTTAGCCGCCATGTGGGTGCTGGGGATCGAAACCGGGTCCTCTGCAAGAGCAGTCGGTGCTCTTAACCTCTAGGCTATCTCTCCAGCCCCATCTGTTTATTTTTTAAATGCAAGGGTTTGGGTTTGTTTTGGATTTGTTTGGTTTTGGTCTTTTTGAGATGGGTCTCCCTGCAGCCACAATTGGCCTGGAACTCACTACATACACCAGACTGGCTTCGAGCTCACAGAGCTCCACCAGCCTCCATGCTGGGATTAAAGCTATGTGTTGCTATGCCCAGCTTTAAATGCAATTAAAACAAACAAACAAACAAACTTTTTTTTTTTTTGGTCTTTTGGAGACAGAGTCTCCTTGTAGCTCTGGCTGTCCTGGAACTCGCTCTGTAGACTAGGCTGGCCTTCAACTCACAGAGATCCGCCTGCCTCTGCCTCCCAAGTGTTATGATTAAAGGCGTGCTCCACCACACCGGCCAACAAACAAAATTATTTTTGCAAAAGTAGAAATGGAACCCAAGCCCCCACCCCACTCCCTGCCCCGTGCTAGGTAGGAGTGCCCTGAGTCACACTCCCAGTCCACGCCGCCCCCCCAAATCTAATAAGATATAAGGGAAACACTGAAGAGATGGCCCAGTGACTAAAGCACTTGCTGTCCAAGCATGAGGGTTAGGGTTCAGATCCCCAGCACCCACATAAAAGCATAGGGGGTGGGGCTGGAGAGATGGCTCAGCAGG
The DNA here is from genome assembly GCA_009823505.1 of Rhizomys pruinosus. Taxonomy (NCBI): domain Eukaryota; kingdom Metazoa; phylum Chordata; class Mammalia; order Rodentia; family Spalacidae; genus Rhizomys; species Rhizomys pruinosus. The sequence continues at coordinate 4,154,979 of VZQC01011991.1, forward strand.
TAAGAACATTAGCTGTATTTGCAGAAGACCCAGGTCCAGTTCCCATCACCCACATGGCGGCCAAAAGCCATCCATAATCCCAGTTCAGGGGGAATCTGACGCCTTCTTCTGGCCCCCATGGGCATTGCATGCATGGGTGTACTTGCACCAGTGCAGGTAACACACGTAACGTCAAAATAAATCATTCTAAAACAATTTTTGAAGTCAGGCAGGAGTGGCTGGTGAGCTTTGGGTTCAATGGGAGACCCTGCCTCAATAAATAAAATGGAGCAATCAATGATGACATCATCTGACAGCAACCTCTGACCTCCACACACGTACATACGTACACACTTACACCACAAAGACACAAACATGCAAAAAAAGAAGACAGCCGGGCGTGGTGGTGCACGCCTTTAATCCTAGCACTCGGAGGCAGAGGCAGGTGGATCTTTGTGAGTTCAAGGCCGGCCTGGTCTACAGAGTGAGTTCCAGGACAGCTGGGGCTACAGGGACACCCTGTCTCAAAAAGACCAAAAAAACAAAAAACAAACAAACAAAAAAGACAATGAGGACCATCTATTTCCTAAGGGTGTGAGTGCATTTCCCATTTGCACCTGTGATCATCTGCCTGGCTTCTTGAACATTTTAAGTGTAATCGTGGAATATTTAACAAATCCTGGCCTGGCCTCTGCCCCGTGAGCACAATGTTTGATTCAAACCTTGCAACAAATCTATGAGGTTAGCTCTTTAATTCCTGCTTTACACATGGGAAAATTTCAGTGTAGGAAGACAATGCAGCCTAGGGCTCACTTACTCAATGTTCTGCAGTAGAATGCATCTTTAGCAGAGTTCAGGCTCCAGGCTGCATTCCCTGCACCTGGTCACTGTGTGCCAAGACGGGCACGAGGCGCTGGGGTGCAGTTCGATGGCACAGTGCTTGCCTATTCTGCACGAGGCTCTGGGTACCATCTGTGCTCAACAAAACAACCACAGCCACTAGGAGGGGCAGACCCACCGCCAGCTGGCACACAGGCCCAGAGGCCACACTGCTACTTAGAGGGTCTCACTGGGCCACCAGCACCTCTGAGATGGGTTCCAGCTGAAGGTCCGGTCTTCAGTTTTCATGGCTGGAGCCCACAAGTTTTCCCCTCCTTTATCTGGAGAACATCAGGCTGGAGTGTAGATCACAAGGAATGTCTACAAACAAATCCCTGAGCCTCAGAGGTGGGGCCCCAAGCCGCTGTACACTCAAACCTTGATTACACCTAGCTCTGTTTTCCAGGGATCCCCATAGCTCAGGAGTGGCTGTCCTGAGGGCTGGGATCCCCAGGACCCTGTGGATGGGCCTCAGGGGTATGTTCAGGGCAAGGTGTGGGTCTGCATGCCCCGGCCTGGTCTCCCAAAGGGATGGTGACTCCCCATTCAGTGTAGGTCTTTCTTCTCCAGTTAATTAATCTTCTCTGGAAACGCCCTCACAGATACACCCAGAGACAGCCCTCTTAGGGGTTCCAGATCCAGTCATGCTAACAAGGAAGACTAGCTGTCACAGGACCTGTCTCATCTATCTTCCAGAATACAAGCCTAGTGCATGAGTGCCCAGGCCCACCTCACAGCACCGCCCACCCCAGGCCTGTCCAACTCTTGCTGCCATGACCCCCACCCCAAACTCCAGTCACATTGGTTTTTGGTTTGAATGGGTTTTTTTAAATAGTTATTGAGTTGTTTTTTTTTTTGGTCTTTTCGAGACAGTGTCTCCCTGTAGCCCCAGCTGACCTGGAACTCACTCTGTAGACCAGGCTGGCCTTGAACTCACAAAGATCCACCTGCCTCTGCCTCCCGAGTGCTAGGATTAAAGGCGTGCGCCACCACGCCCGGCTTAGTTATTGAGTTTTTGTGTATTTCATATAATAGATCTTAATCATATTTAGTCCTACTTCCCAACCCCCCAAAGTCCCCACCACCACCAGATTTCATGCATTCTGTCATATATGTTAAGTCCTTTCCGGTCAAGCATTTGTACCCAGGTGTCCTTTGGTACGAGTTCATCCACTGGAGTCCAGTCAGCCTGTCTAGAGTCACTCCCTTCAAGAAGATCTACTCTCCCTCACCTAGTAGTAATCAATTGCCAATAGTTCTTCAGCTAGGGTTGGGGTCTGCTGCCCATTTCTCTCATTCTATGCTGGGTTTTTGTCCGATCGAGTCAGCATGGGGCTTGTGCTTGCCGTCACAGTTGTTACAAGTTCGTAAGAGCAAGTTCCCAGAGACCCCAAAGCCCCTGTTTCCTCATGTTCATGCGCCGACCCCGGCTCTTATGGTCATTCCACCCCCTCTCCCGCACTGGTCTGTGAGCTGTGGATGGGTGAGATTTAATATAAGAGTCCTGGAGAGATGGCTCAGCGGCTAAGAACACACTGACTGCTCTTACAGATGACAGGGGCTCAAATCCCAGCACCTACATGGTGGATAATAACCAACCTGACTCCAGTTCCAGGGGATCCAACACCTTCTTCTGACCTCTGTGGGCATTGCATGACACTGGTGCACTTACATCCATTCACGCAATACATTCATACACATAAAATAATAAATAAAATATTATAAATATAGGAGTCCTATCCAGGGACATGAACTCTGCAGGTCCTGATTCTCTAGAACTTGGCCAGTTGTGGCCTTCTGCATGCATCCCACTCTGTCACATGGGGAAGCTTCACTGGTGAGAGTTGATGGATGGATGTATTAGCACTCTCTTTCCTTTGTTCCACTATGTTCCATGAACCTTCGGTGTAGAGGTTCCACCTGTCACTTCAGGCTGACATCTCTCAGATACATACTCTCTACGTGTGATCAGTTGTGGAACTCTGTAATAGCCTCCATTTGTTGCACAAAGAAGCTTCTTTGATGAGTGATGTACAATTGTTTTTGTTTTTTGAGACAAAGTCTCCCTGTATCTCCAGCTGGTCAGGAACTGGCTGTGTCCACTAGGCTGGCCTCAGATCTTACAGAGATCTGTCTGCCTCTGCCCTCTAAATGCTGGGACTAAAGGTGTGCACCAGCTTCCGTCACACAGGCTTTGCTCGGGTGTTCTGAAAAGTCCTGACAATACCCTTCTGCTTCAGTTCTTTGCTCTTGCTGTCACGGGAGTTTTTAAGGTAAAGCTCCGGGCTCCAAAACCCTTAACAAGCTAGGCTTAGCTGTCCATTCCCCCAATAAAACCCTTAACAAGCTATGCTTAGCTGTCCATTCCCCAATATGACAGAAACAAGTAACAGGGCTTAGTTCAAAAAAGCACCTGAGCTGAGCGTGGTGGCACATGCCTTCGGGGAGACCCTGTCTCAAAAAAAACAAAATAAATAAAAAATTTAAAAAAATAAAAAAGCACCTGAAGCCGGGCGTGGTGGCGCACGCCTTTAATCCTAGCACTCGGGAGGCAGAGGCAGGCGGATCTTTGTGAGTTCAAGGCCAGCCTGGTCTACAGAGCGAGTTCCAGGCCAGCTGGGGCTACAGGGAGACCCTGTCTCGAAAAGAATAAAAAATAAAAAAGCACCTGAAGCCGGGCGTGGTGGCGCACGCCTTTAATCCTAGCACTCGGGAGGCAGAGGCAGGCAAATCTTTGTGAGTTCAAGGCCAGCCTGGTCTACAGAGTGAGTTCCAGGACAGCTGGGGCTACAGGGAGACCCTGTCTCAAAAAGACCAAAAAAAGAGAGCACTGACTGCTCTTGCAGAGGACCCAGGTTTGATTCCCAGAACGCCACATGGCAGCTAAGAACTGTCTTTAAGCCGGGCACGGTGTCGCGCACCTTTAATCCTAGCACTTGGGAGACAGAAGTAGGTGGATCTCTGTGAGTTCAAGGCCAGCCTCATCTATAGAGTGAGTTCCAGGCCAGCTGGGGATACAGGGAGACCTTGTCTCAAAAAGACAAACAAAAACAAAACAACCCCACAACAACCTGTAATCCAGCACTCAGCATATGAAGGCAGGAGTATCAGAAATTCAAGGTCATCTTCAGCTACATAGTGAGTTCAAGGCCAGCCTGGGCTACATGAAACTGAAGAGAGAGGAGTCAATGTGTCCACATTGGGAACAACAGATAAAGGAGTCCAGTGACCCCTCCCCAAGTCCATCTTCAGGGTACTGACTTGAGATTTTGGTTTAAATTGAGGGTTCAAGTTTGCATGATGAAGTTGCCTGGTCAAAGCACTGTCTGCCCATCAGTGGCCCATCAGAGTGTGGGCTCTGGTCTGTCTTGCAAGTTAGTCTGATAAGTTGTTAAACTGTTAACGTGTTCGTTGCTGAGCAACTTCCTTCTCTTCCTCCTCTGTTCCTCTTCCTCCTCTTTCTGTTCTTTCTCTTCTTCCTTCTCCTCTTCCTCCTCTTCTTCCTCTTCCTCCTCCTTCTCTTCTTCCAGTTGTCATATAACTCAGACTGGCTTTGAACTCATATGACATTGAATTTTTCTTTTGTCTTTTTGAGAGAGCTGGCCTGGAATTCTCTGTGTAGACTAGGATGGCCTTGATCTCAGAGATCTGCCTGCCTCTGCCTCCCAAGTGCTGTGATTGAAGGCGTGTGCCACCACGCCTGGCCAACATGGGACTGCCGCCTCTACCTCTCAAGTAGTGGAATTACAGATCAGGTATGTGCCACCATACCAGGTTTATGTGATGCTAGAGATCAAAATAGAGCTTTGTGCCTGTTAAGCAAGCTCTTTACCAACTGAGCTATATTGTTAACTCCAAAAATGGCTTCTAAGTGCGCGTTTTCCTGCTGTGCTCTCCACAGGCGCCTTCTGCCCCATCGTCTTCCAGACTGACTAAGGCCCTTCTTGTAGGGTTTCTGTCCAAAGGTCCCTGGTTCATGAGGCTTCTCCCAGCCCTCTATATGCCAGAGCCACGTGGGCTGGCTGCCTGCCACTTATCCACTCTCCCCTCTGATCCAATGGCACGCCTAGCCCCAGCAGTTCACAGAGGTCTGCAGCATGAGAGCCGGAGGCTATCTGTCTCCCTGACCTGGAAGGCTGGGGAAGCTGTACTGGCGGACGAGCAGGGCCACTTCCCACTGACTTCAGGCACCTCTACCCTTCGGGGTGCCAAGGGTGCTTCATCAGCAAGGCCAGGCCCTTCTCTAGGCCCTTACCTAGGCTACTGGCTGTGCTTTACCCAGTAGGCCCAGCAAGGTTCCCTCAACCTGGCCTGGCTTTTAGCTCCCAGCAACCCAAGCGAGGAAAAGCTGCTCTCAGTAAGAATGATCCAGAACACAAGTCAGCGAGCTTATTCCAGTACCTACCCAGGGACCCAAGCCATCCTCTTGTCAGAGCCCAGTTCTGCTGGTCAACTTTGAACATCAGTTAATAATTTTGCCTTTGCTCTGGGCCCAGAGCCTGATGTTCTGCCCATCTTTCCTGTCCAGTCTACGGTATATGGACTCCAGCCACCCTCAGGCCAGAGGAAGATCCTCTGACGTGTGTGGTTGGAGCTCCCTTCTGCAGAGCTCCCCACAAAGGCTCTGCCTCCTTCAGTCCACCCCTTGTCCCATGTGTAGTCTTAGGGCCACAGGCCTGTCCTGGGGTCACCCTGGGCCACAGGACACGTCCATGGGTCGAGATGCTGGGATACCCAGAACCCTTCACAAATGTCTTTAGGTGTCACTTCTGTCATCAGCACTGCGTCCAGCAAGCCAGTGCTGGCTTTTCTGTCAGGCACCCATCACCCCTGGGAGGCCTATGTCCACACTAGGCATCATTCCTGTGAGGTTGGAGATGGGCTGGCTCAGAAGACGGGAGCTGCTGACGGGCCCTGAGGTTCCAGCCCCAGCGTCTATGGTTCCTATGAGGGAGGTAGGTCTGCAGGACCCATGTGGGAAAGGTGTTAGATGTCTGTGTTTCTGATGGAAGAGTCTGACTGTCCTGCAGACACAGGTGCTGGGGATGTGGGTGACATCTGACTGGCTGAGGTGCCTGTGGCCCTGTTCTGTGCTTCCAGTGTCTGCTAATTCCTCTGTGGTCTCTACCCCTCCATAGCCTGCTACTTCTTAACCACACGATCCTCAGCAGCCACAAGCCTTGGCACCTACGGCTCCCCCCACGGTGGAGTATTTTGTCTCTTCACCCTTGAATTCTAGTTATCCCTTCAGGTCTGGGAGTGACAGGCTCTCAGGGAAGGTGTCCTTGTACATTAGCCAGCTCCCGAGCTGACCTCCTCTTGGGACCCCAGGATCAGGAACTACAACTTATTGAAGGAACAGAATCTACTCAAGTACTTTGACCATGTGACTTCGATTCAGAGCCCAGAACAAAAAGATAGTCTGGGACCTCCACAGGCCAGAGCCTTCTCTGCCATCAGAGTAAGATGGTGGACGGCCTGGCAGAAAAGAGCCACACAATGCCAGGGTTCTATGGAGAGCTTCTCTTAATCTTCCATCCTAGGAGGGAAGATGGACCATGAAGAGAATGTATTAAGGGATTGGGGCTATAGCTCACTGGTAAGAGTGCTTGCCTGGCATAACAAACCCCTGGTTCTATCCTCAGTACTGTACAAACTGTGCATGGTGGCATAGGCCTGTAATCCCAGCATTTGGAGAGAGAAGGCAGTAGAGTTTGTTCAAGGTCATCCTCAGCTTCAGAGTGAGTTCAAGGCTACCCTGGACTACATGAGACTGATAAGGTCATGCTTCTTACATAATGGGACACCACATCATGCCCACTGGGCAGCTGGGATGGAGAAAAAGAAGGAAACAGCTAAGGAGTCAGTGCTGGTGAGGATGAGGAGAACATAGAATCCTCGTGAATGGCTGGGGGAATGTGACAGGGCAAAGGCCATGAGAGATTGCATGGCAGATCTCTCAAAATGCATAGAGGATGACCACACAGCCCTGCAACCCTCCTTCTGGATAGGTGTCCCAAAGAGGTGAGAGCAGAGGGTTGGATGCAGGTCAGTGGTATAGAGCTTGGGTAGCATGCATAGGTCCTGGGGTCCTTCCCTAGCACAATGAAGAGAAATAAAAAAAAAAAAAAAAAAAAAAAAAAAGGTGTCAAAAAACTACTTATTTGCATGCTGTGTTCATATTGGCAAATCGCAATAGCAAGCAGTGCAAGCAGCAGCAAGCAGTGAGGGGTGGTGGGTAAACCCAAGGGGTCCATGCACAGGACAGAGCAGCCTCAGCCTCAACAGGGAGGAAGTCTGACATCTGCCACCACAGGCATGGACACTGAGGACAGCATGCTGAGAAATGAGCCAGTCGTGTAAGGTCAGATCCTGTAAGGATCCCGAGAGTCTTCAGATCCATAGAGACAGAAGGTAGAAGGTGATATCAGGGGCTGGGGGCGGGGAGCCAGGGTTTCAGTGGGGACAGTTTCCATTAGAATGGGCTGAGGTGAGGTGAAAACCGCACAGCCGTGTGACTGTGCTTAACACACTTGCTGTGCACTCAGAAACAGTTCAGATGGTGCGGTCTGCTGGACTGACTGCCATTCAAAAGGCGCTGTGCAGTCACCGAGTGGAGGGGTGGGGGTGGAATGCTTCAGGCCAGGCTACCTGGTGGGACCTGGGGGGAGAGCACCCATAGCAGCCCGGGTCCTGCCCCAGCGAGCCCCTCCTGGGTCCTGTGAACAGGGATGCTGGAGAGGCCTGCTCATGGCAACTGCTCCCTGTCCCCAGGGGAGGAGTTTCTCCTGCTATCTCTGGATACCAGGCTAAAGGTTGGATGTGCAGTCTGATCACAAAAGCCACATCCTCCCAGAGACCCCAGGCATTACACCCTCCCACTTACCTTTGGGATTTACCTTTCAGGCCAGGGTGGAGTGCATCTGCCTTCAGCTCTAGCTTCATTAGCTTGGTGTCCATCTAGGCATTTGCTTTGACCAGACATCTTAGAGTCTCTGAGAAGACAATATCAGTTCGCCCCAACCCTGGGGAGAGAGTCGTTTCAACTCACTAACTAGCCATCACCCCAGGTATCATGCAGCCTTGCTGGAGGCTGGGCCAGGATGAGCCCCCAGCACGTGTGTGCCTGGCTGCCATGGGGCCCCTGGGTGCTCATGAGCTGGGCACCTGGCGGAGCAGGTAAGGGGCACAGTCTACCCACTGAGTACTCTCTTGCTTATAGAACCAAAGCTGCCCCACCAACGAGCTCCTGAGAGCAGAGTTGGGTACATCCCAGGTTCAGCCTGCTTCTCTCCCAACACCGTTTCTGCAGTGAAGTAGGTAGAGGAGCTCTAGCTTAACAGCCGGAGGCTGAAATGCTTCTGCTCCTGAGAAGCCCTCCCATCGGAGGCCTCTGTGTCCCTGTGGCCACCACTGGCCCTAGGCAGAATACAGGAGCCAGAGCTACAGCACCAACCAGCTGAGAGAACTGTGCCCAGTTCCCTTCTGTGCTGGTCCATGGGTATCAAATGGGGGCTGGGATGAGGGCTGGGAAGACTCAGTGTGGTCTCAGACAGGCTAGCACGAGGGCTGGGGACCTGCCAGAAATGCTGGTGTCTGGCTCCTTCACCACAACGTATGTGATTGTTCCCACCCAGGCCTGCCATGCAGAAGCCCACTGAATCCCTATGGAACAAACAACAAGGTCCACACGGTATGCACAGAACTCACAGGCCTGCTCCCATCCATTCAGGAAAGCAACGGAAGCCCCACCCTCTCCCCCCATTAACCAGGCCCTCTTGTAGACCACCTTGACACAGTAGAATCACTAGCTTCAACCACATCCCAGCCCAGGTTCTGGGAAGATGTGACCAGGAGACACAGGTGGACTCTCATAGTCCTTAGGATGTGGCTGGCTCTTCAGGGCCAGGGACATGTGTGGGCTCCTAGCCAAGCAAGCTTGGATCCCTTCCGCAGGAGAAAACTGGGTGAGTATTTTGGTTTCTTGTCTTTACTGCAGAGCCCGTGACTCCCTCTGCTCGGGAATTAGGGCAGGACGGTTTTGGTTTCTGAATGCCTCCCCTCCGTTTAAATTGGACGCTCTAATCTCCTTCCTCCTTTGTCCTAAATTTCCCTCTACCACTTAGTGCAGCTGTGGAGCAGCTGCTGCATCCTGCTCTGGAGAAGGCTGAGGGTCGAGCTGGCTGCAACAACTCACCCCCCAGGAGGGACAACAGAGCCTTGGACTACTCCTCAGGCCCTTTGCAAGCCATGGTGGAGGAGAGCTGGACATATTCTCTGCGGAAAGAAGCCCGGACTGGTCAGTAGCTAGACCTAGCACAGTCATTCAGAAAAAGGGAGCTGCAGGCCGCCATGTGCCAGCCCTGAGGACAGGAGGGACAACAACAGTCCATTCATTTGCTTGCTTATTCATTCATTCATTCAAATGGCCACTGAGTTCAAGGTTGGTGCTCTGGAGCAAGTCTGGCGTCCTTTGCAGGGTTGCCTCTCAGGACATTGGCCCAGAAGGCACATCCCCAAGTACAAGGCTCTGGAGTGTGTTTGTAGCGCTGAGTTCCTCCGATCCTCCTGGCCTGGCATGGTCCCCGGAGAGCCCCCAAGTATTCACCAAGGGAAAGAACTGGGAGCTAGCAACGTTGCTTTGAGACCCTGCCCAGGCGGCCACAGAATATGGGACCCCTCTCCGCACTTGGGATACTCCCCTACTTTCTCTTCAGCTGGACCTAGGAGAAAATGCCCCTTAGGTCTACAGCCCACTGTCTGTCTTCTGTTTCCTCCTGCCCCTCCCACTGGTCCCAGAGCTCGGACACTGGCCAGGTGTGGGAAGGGACAGGGAAATCACCTGCCTGCCATCTCCTTACAGCAGGCCTTGTCTGGCTGGGATGTAGAAGCGGGGCGGAGACGGCCACTTGGACTTCTTCCAGGCTGCTGTGCTCTAGGAAACATCCAGAGGGAGTAGGGAATGGCAGAGCCATGGTGAGTGGCATACTCACAGTCCCTCGCACACCTCTGCACTAACACACTGATGACAGGCACACACCTGGCTGCCAGCGGAGGGTGGAGGTTCAGCCAAAACTGCAGTGGCAGTGGCTGGTGTTCCTGGAGTTGGTGGTGATCGTGAGGGTGCCTTGTGCATGGAGCCTTAAAAAGACACAAGGTTATCACAGCGCACAAATAATTCATGCTATCATGACGCCATAGTGCTGTAAATAATGAATTCTCACTAACACTGGGAAACGCTGATGGAAACATCAAGGGGTGGCCCCTGCCCCAGGCAGCCAGAGGTGGGGAGGCAGAAAGCCTGCAATCATTGGATCAGAGGAGACCAACATGGAGCCCCTTTGTCCGCAGGGGAGACCTGGGGCAGGAGTGAGCCTGGCACAGAGAGTTGAGTCAAGGGATTCTAAATAGAAGCCACGTTCTTCACAGAGGCAAGAGGAGAGATGGCAGGCCGGCTGTGCCTGAACAGAACCGGAAGCCCACATGCCCTGCTGGCTGGCTGTGGGTTGCCCAGGGATGCTGGACCCAGCCTGAAATTACCGAGACTCCCTGGAGGCCGGGCTTCAGCTGCGCAGCACACCAGGTTGTACCTTGTGGGGGCTCTGATGCCTGTCCTTGATTCCAGACCCCACTGAGCCCAGGAAATTTACTCCTCGTAGCCTGGTGTCTGAAGAGCAGTGCTTGATGCAAAACCCAAGCAGAGACTTTCAAGGCTGAGGGTGGCTGCAGAGCAGCCCTGCCTCTGTCCAGAGGACCCAGGGACCTTCGGGAATGGCAGGGGTACACAACCACTCCCTGTAGGGTGCCCACTTCATGTTGCACTACCTACCTGGTGGATCCCATCTCTTGGTGCTGCCATGGGCAGGCTGAATTTGATTGATCCCTGTGTGAATATTCATATAGCATCCAGTGAACTATCATTAATATTCCAAGAAAGGGGAAAGAAAAACCATCCCCATTTAATGAATGAGGAGTGAGGTTGACCTGCAGCCAGCGACTGGCCATAGCCACCATGGACATTCAAGCTCCACAGGGTATGGGGCCCCTGCCCTTTGACAGGCAACCCCTGGAAGCGCCCCCTAGCTTCCTGGCCTTACTAGCCACGCCCTCCTGACCAATCCAGCTTCCTCCTTCAGTTTCTGGCCAGCCTCCCTTCCCCTGCCCGGCTTCTTACTTTCCTCTCTACCTCCTGGCCACAGACCTGGCCCTTTCCTGGCTAGGGTGCTCGGCCACACTCACAATCTCACTCTAACAGGATACTAAGTGCCTGGCATCAACTCATTCAGCTTGTTTACAAGGCCCATTTCCCAAATAGCTGACACAGTCCTGTACCTGGGCTGGTCAGTGGTCCGCACAGGCTCCCAGTTCTGCCCAGGATCCACAGTAGTGCAAACCCAGCCTGTAGGCAGCCTGGCTACAAGCCGAGCCCTGGGGGGAAGGGGGCGTCTGTTTCATTCTCTTGCTGTGCTGGAACTTCCGTGGCCCCAGGTTGTCTTGAGCTGCCTAGTCTGCAGCTCAGAATGGGATACAGCTGAGTTCTAACACCTGTCCCCCTCAACACACACACACACACACACACACACACACACACACACACACACCCTGGCAGGTGGCTACAGCTGGCCCCACCAGATCTGGGTGAGCACTCCTCCATCCTGGACCTGGGCTTCTGGAAAACAGGTTGCGTATGGGGGTGCACGATGAGGGGAAAAGCCGCTGTCTCTTTGGGATGCGATCTCCCTGGGCCGACAGTATCAGAGGCCCCAAAACATAGCTCTGTAGCACCCCCACCCCACTCCCTTCTACTGGGCACACAACACCCTCCTAAGACTGTTCTTCTGCAGGAGTCCACAAAAGCAGTGCTCAGGACAGTGAAGGAGCTGCCCAGTTAGGGAGGGGGCGCTTGGCAGCCTGCACCCTTCAGTCTGCCACCCACCCCCAGGCGCAGTGCGGGCCACACAATCCTGCTGGACGCCCCGTGTGACACAGCTGCCAGCAGGCCCGGGCACGCTGCCCAGCTGGGTGGGGGAGGGGCACTGGGCCTGGGAGCGCTGAATCAGCTGTGCTGGACTGTCCCTGACTGGCCAAGGCTGCTGCTGGGGGGCAGCTCCGTCTTTTGGGAACTGTTGGGGAGGCATGCCAGAATGTTGGGATTTCTGGAAGGCCACCCCTGCTCCCTGGTTTGCCCCAGCCCAGGAACATTGCTTCCTTGGAACTAGTGCCTCTGCAGGGAGGGGAGGCTTCTGAGGGCTGGGCAGAAGGGGACCCTTCTTTCCAAACAAGACCAAAAACGGAGAAGAGAAAGGCACCCTGGCCGCTGCGGATCCAGCATGTTTTTCCTAGTCCCCAGAAAACGCTGAATCAGCCCATGAAGGCGCTGCGGGCTCCCTCCCCCTCGCACGCACGCCAGCAGGGACAGGGCCTTCCCAAGGTCAGAGGATATCAATAACGGTGCAGTGGCCTGGACCATGCTCTGAGCTGCCATCCCTGCCCAGTGGGGCTATCTGGCCCTCTCCCCTGCGCTGACCCTTTGCCTGTGGACCCTTCCTGCCACCACTCTGGGAAGGTCACAGGTGCTGTTTGTTTGGGTCTCCACCAAGCACTGCAGAAGCTGCTGATTACAGAGGCAGCCAGAGGGACTTGAGGGCCATCACGTTCATCCTGAGCCTGGGGACCTGCAGAGTGTGGCTCCCCTCAAATGGGAGACTCCTTCCTAGAATTTGCTAAGTGGGACTCCTTCTTGCTGTCACCTGTCCTCTGCTGCTTCCTCAGCTCTAATCTTAGTTGTCAGCAATAGCGACCCCACATTCCCCAGGGTTGTAAGTGGCCCACAACCCCCTCCCTGTACCTTGGGTGGGCTGAAAAGAATGTGAGTCAAGGCTGGGCGGCGTTGGGTTTTGGGGGTAGCCCTTTCCTTTTCCTGAACCCTCCATGCCTGACTGAGCTTTCTTACTCTAGCCTGCTCACCCCTACTCCTCCCTCCTTGGCCCTGCCCTGCCTCTGTCCTGCCCAGGGACCAGCCCCTCCAGGTCCCTGGAGTGCCCTCTTATTTTATGTGTGTGAGTGTATTGCCTGCACACATGTAGGTGCACCCATGTCCTACAGTGGAGGTCAGAAGGTGTCATCAGATCCCCTGCTACTGAAGTTACAGTTGTTAGCCACCATGTAGGTGCTGAGACTTGAACCTGGGTCCTCTGCAAGAGAAACCAGTGCTCTTAACTGCCGAGCCATCTCTCCAGCCCTGAGTGTCCTTTTCTTATTCATGTTGGCCAAGACTACACACCCCAACCCCCAGGAAGTCTCAGTGCCCAGCTCCTATCTCCCAGATCAACACCCCCACAACTGCTGCCCTATGCTCTTACTGCATCTCCAGAGCCAGCCCTAGTCTAGGCCGGTTTGCCAACCCCAGAACAGTCCTCGCAGGTGGCTGGCCTCCAGCTCCTTGCTCCCCTCCTTTCCCACCATCCACTGGTGGCAGGCAGCCTCCTTTCCAAGGCTAGTTCACAAGGTCAACCTGGACATTGCTCCTGCTGCCTTCCCTACCTAAAGGGCAACATGGGCCCAGGGGCAGCTGAACAGAGAAGTCACTTTGTCAGGGTCAGGCCTGCCCCCATCCAGCCATCCAGCAGCCTCTCCGCTTGTAACCTCTGAGCAGCACCTCCTGGCTGTGCCCAGGTCTCGGTACCTCCTGACTCCTGTCCTCCGAGCAGGCAGGCAGGCAGGCAATCCTCACGTTCACATGCTGACAAACCTGCTTGAAACGAGGCATCTTATTGGAATAGCCATGCCTGTGGAGCAGTGCAGAAATGTCTCTCCACGCTGCAGAGGCACTGGTACTGCTGGAGTTCGTTGGCTCCCCCCAATGGATGGCTTCAGAGCACTGAATCTAGACCACTGCCTCACTTACAAGTCTGTCACTGAAGACAAACCCCATCCATCTTTCCACAGCTCAATGTGTCACCTGGAGCCTCAAGGCCAACAGCTTTGAAACAGTGCCAATACCCAGGCAGAGTGGCACCGGTCCTGCTGGGGAGGGGAGCCAGGACTTGCTTCACAGCCCCTAAGTCCCAGAACGTCTCTCTGCAATCAAGAGGAGCTGGCTCAGCTGGGCTCTTTGAAGGCCCTGTGGCACCACCAGGATGCCATGGCTCCCAGAGCCTGGAGTGTACAGAGTCCTTGTCACCCCCACCCCCAGCCCTCAGTGACCCCAAGCCTGAGCAGCTCTAAGACATGTCATGTGTGTAGTGGCCTCTCATGGTGGTGGCTCCAGTGGGTGGCACCTGCCTGAAACAAGGGATTTCAACTTGATGTCTGGCTCCTCCCAGTATCTAGACATCGCACTTCCCTCACCCTCTGCGCAGCACCCACAGGCCTGCTCCTGTCCTGCCAGAAAAGCACCAGAAGCTGCGCCCTGACCCTTACTCCGCCAGGTCCTCTGCAGACCACTTGACTTGGTGGAACTGCTGACTTCAAGGACTCCACACCCCACCTCACAAACAGCTGCATTTATTTATTTTTGGTCTTTTCAAGACAGGGTCTCCCTAAAGCTCCAGCTGTCCTGGAACTCATTCTGTAGACCAGACTGGCCTTGAACTCAAGAGATCCGCCTGCTTCTGCCTCCCAAGTGCTAGGATTAAAGGCGTGCACCACCATGCCCGCAAACAGCTGCTTTAATACACACAGTGTTCTCATAGGAAAATGGTTCCTGACATTGTGGTTGGTGACCATGCTGAAAAAGAATAGATTTCAAGTTCAGCAGCTGCAGAGCCCTTGCCTAACGTGCAAGGCGGTTCCATCTCCAGCACTGCAAGATGTAAGCAATCACTCCATCAACACATTAAAAAAATAGGTTTAATGCAGGTGATTCATCTCATAAAGAATTTAACAGGCACTCGGGACACTGGGCAGCTGGGTGTACAAGGCCTGACAAGGTCCTGCCGTCTCCTGACGTGGTCTTTTACATTCCACACAGCAATTCCCTCCCACCACCAGCCCTCTGACACACCCACCGTCACCCAGCAAGGGGCGCTTTGGCAGCTCTGAGGATCTCAAGCTAATTAACACAGAACAAAGCTGCTTTGAGGAAAGAGCAAGATTCAGTGCAAACAATTCTGTGCGGCGAGCAAGCGGGGTCCACTGGGAAGGCGCCTCACCTGCGGTCCTGGGAAGCAGGCTTCCTGCACGGAGCCCTCCTGCCAGTCCAGCACGCAGACACCCACGGCAAGTTAAGGAGCCAGGCAGGGGCCATGTTTCTCCTTTCCCTACCCGTTTAGGTTTCTCTAAGTTTCTCTTCAGTGGAACACACAGACAGCCCCTCAGATCACCAGCCACTGGTCTCCCTGGCAGGGCAGGGTCAAGGGGGCCACCCCCATGTCTAGGGTATAGGGATGACCATTTGGGGCAAAGCAAGTGTTGGCAGGGGGTGCCTGACGTCCTGCCCTAGGTACTGCTCAAAGCATTTCACTTGCCACCCAGGCCCTTGTCAGCCAATGAGAGCCACACTCACTCCTGACATGCCAGGGTGGGACAGGTGCTCCATTGGCCTCACAGACACATGGGGAAGTCCATCCACCCGCACAGCCACCTGAGGAACAGCACTCTCCAGAGAAGGTCTGGTCATGGCTTTGAGAGGCTGCTCTGGAGGCAAGCATGTCTTCGTCCCTGAGAAATGGCTTCCCAGGATCCCTACATTTGCAGAGTTCCAGCGTGGCCTGACACTCAGCAGACCTGCCCAGGGTGAGGCCCTGGGAGCTGCCTGCTCTAGAGTCCAAGACTTGGTGCCTGGGGTCTTGCACCAGGGAGCGGCCAATGCCTTAAGTGGTGTTCCACTAGGCTGGACCCATGCAAACCGGGGTGACCCTGAGGCCTGATTCAGGGTTCGAGACTGACGTAACCTCTCTGTGACAGCCTAAGAACTCAAGCAGCCTGCGGAGAGAAGGTGCAACAGTCCAGGCGGTACAGAGTGTCTCTTCTACAGCCTGATGGGTCCCTGAGGCTGGAGCAGGGACCAGGGCACACAAAGGGAATGTGAGCAGGGAGGCAGCCCTCTGTGTGCCACTCGTAGGGCCTGATGTGGGTGTCACACAGAGGGTCTCAAGGCAAGGAAAGGACAGGTGGGCCATCCATAGGACAATCTGAAAAAGGACTGGCAACAACCAGGGGCAGGAGGCTGGGAGAGGGAGGGGAGCATTACATCTGGGACAGTGCACAGAGAGGGTAGCACAGAAGCAGACAGGACGGACATTGCAATGTCTCCATCATGGAGTAGTCTCAGCCCTTTTCTCTCCCTAGTGGGAGCTTGTGCTGCAGGCCTGGCCCGAGGGATGGAGCAGGGGCCCACCCTTGAGAAGAGAACCTTGGCCCAGCACGTCAAGATCCCCAGGGAGGCTGGTCCCTCACATATCCACAAAGACCATGAAGCACCAGCCCAGGCCCCCAACCAGCAGCATGGTCACATGGATGCCGTAGATGAGCAGCTCGTTCATGAGGCGGAAGTCCACGCGCCTGCGGCCCAGCAGCAGCAGCAGCACCGACAGCTTCAGCTGGAAGCGCAGCAGCACGCGCACACCTAGGTACTGCAGGCAGAAGAGTGCAGCCAGTGCACCCCACAGCACAGCTGTGAAGAGGCTGCAGCTGAAGTACAGAAGGAAGCGGATGAAGCCGTAGAGCCAGCGGGTCTTGATGTACACGTCGAAGTTGTTGTACTTGGTCCGTGCCAGGTGGGAGGTGCGCACAGGCCCACAGGCTGCGTGCAGGCAGGTGGTGTGCGGGCCATGGAAGGAGCGCACCCGCCGCGGGATGGGCATGACCGGCATTGGGCCTGGGCGGCAGTGCTAGTTTGCGGTGGTGGTGCAGTTTCCAGCTGGCTGGCATAGGTGTCATCGGCACCTAGGCCTGGGAACTCTCAGCTGAGCCGTGGGGGAGACGTTGCCCTGCAGGGAGAGGGACAGAGAGAGTGCCAGGTCAGCCTGAGATGGCCACAGGGTGTCCCTGTCTGGAAGTTGGGCTGCGTGGACAAGCACAAATGACGGGTCTGGGGCTGCAACCCTGGGGTTCAGTCCCTTCTTTTCACAAGCCCTAAGAATGCTTCTGAAGGACCCACGACCTGTAAAAGCCCAAAGTGCCATTCAACCCCACAGAGCTGGGGAAGAAGGGGAGCAGCTGGCCCCTGCCCAGAGCTTTGAAGGGTGCAGACCTAGGGCCAGTGACCAAAGGAATAGGGACAGGAGTGGTCTGGCTACGCCCACTCCTTCTACAGCTTCTGGCTGACTCCATGCTTAGCACGACTGGCTGCATTTCACAGGATCATTAGGGCCCAGGACGTGAATGGTGTCTTATCCACGAACAGGTCTTCCAGAGGAGCCCCACACAGAATCAAGGCAGCCCACATGTGAGGGACCCTAGGGTCACCTGGGGGGCTCAAATGCTTTCATTATTTCCTAAATTATCTTAATTACCTCACTTCCCACTGCTCTTGCTCTGCAAATGGTGGCCTGTACCAACACACCCCTTGTCTGGGGGCTGGTTTTGTTTAAACCCGGCCATAGTGAAAGGAGAAATGGCACACAGTTCCTTGATTCACCTAGCAGATGCCATTGCCAGAGTAAATTGTGGATGGAAAAACAGAAAGTTCAGCCTGTACAACACTGGACACGGAAAGTTGGTAACAGGATGGGCAAACACTGCCAACAGAAGCTTCTGCGACTTCAGATGGACTTCAGGCCAGACCCCCCCCTTCCCCAGGGTGCAGGTCCTGAGCAAATGGCTACCTATCGTGGCTGCAGCCAGAGGCTCAGGGAGAGGGAACAGGTCCGAGCCCGGGCGCTTTGGTTAAGCTTCACCCAGCTAGCCAGGGCAACGGCCCTAGTCTGAGCGTGTCACTGGACACCTGGCAGCTGGGGTCGCACGCCGGTTCACACAAGGTTTGCATTCTGCTCTAGACCCGGCCAATCCACCAGGGGTGAGCAGAGCTCTGCAGGCGGCCTAGAGTCTAGGGCCCCGCAGCCGGGGGCTGAGCGGCAGGTGCACGGGGACGGACTGCAGGTGCAAGGGCGGGAGGCAGGTGCACCGGGACCAGTTGCAGGCTCCCGGGGGCCAGGTGCACGCGGGCGCACGGGATCCGCACTGGGCCGCGCAGGCAGCGCTAGGGTCCGCAGGGCAGGCTGCCCAGCTCTCCAGACCCAGGCCTCGAGCGACCCCAGCCCAGCGGCCCCCGGGCTTCCGCGGGCTCCACTTCCGGTGCGGGCGCCGCCGTTGCCGTGGAGACGGCCCTCTGGTGGGCAGCCAGTCCCCGCCCGCTCCCGGCCGCTCACCCGGTGCCCTCTCCGCGGCGGCGCCGGCGTCCGGGACCATGCGGCAGGCCGTGGGAGCTGGGGGCCGGGCTCGCGGGCGATTCTGTGCCCCGGGGCCGCGAAGCCGAGGCGGGCTCATGCTGCTGCCGAGGGTCGGGGCGTTGGTGGCGGCCCCTAACTTGCCCCCGGCTGGGGCCCGCCCTGAGAGTCAGGCGCGCGCGGGCCGGCGGCCTGAGGCGTTTGTCCCAGCGTGGGATCCGTCGGACTGTCCCTTTGCGGCCACCGTAGCGTGGGCCTTACGCCCCCGCCCGCCCGCGCTAACACTGCGGAGTCTGGCTGTGCCCGTCTCGGGCCCGCGCGGAGCGTCCGGGAACTCTACGCCGTCCCAGGATGTGCGCACGCGCGAACAGCATCTGGTGACGTCATCGCCTCCGGACACGGCGACCTGCCGTACGCAGGCGCAGATGAGGCTCTCAGGGGAGCGGGGTGGCTTAGGCTTCGTTTGTCCCCACGCGCATGCGCCCAGGGGGGCGGGACTTCCTCACCCGAGTGTGATGTAGGGGAGTTCTGGTTGGCGGAAGTCTTTCCTCCTGCGGTGCTTCGAAACCGGGGTTCCCTCTCCAGGCATCCCACCGTGCGCTACCCGGCGTTGCCAGGATCCGTTTTGCAGAGGCAGGTGGGGACCGGGCGACCGCAGGTTCCAGGGATAACCGCCATGGGGTAGAGGGCCGTATGTGGCCGTAGCCTCGAGGAGTCCCAGGAACCCCAGAAGAGTGGGGACGGTGTCCCACTGGCCTGTATGACCTGTTAAGAGTTCCTGTGTTGTGTGCTTGAGTGTGGCTGGCGGGATGGGAAGGGAAGGCAGAGTCAGGCCGCCCCATAGAAGTCCAGAAAGTGGCCTGGTTACCCCACAGTGACCGTCCTGCCCATCCAGGTTCCCCAAGGAGCGGGCACAGACCCGGGCCAGGTGGGTCTTGGGTGCAGGAGGACAGCTAGAGAATCCATCTGGGGCTGGCTGCAGGACACCGTTTGACTGCCCTGGAGGTTCTGGGAGGTCTCTGCCTGGCTAGAGCTGGAGTCAGACAGCCTGGAGCAGCGAAGGCCTTGATAGGTGGGTTAGATAGGTTTGCCTCGTAGGTGAAGGTTACCGAGCCCAGAGCCCAAGGATGCTGGGAGTCGGGCTTCCATGGCCCACCAAGATGGTCAGCCAGCCGCCTGGGGATAGAGCTCAGTTGGTAGAGTGCTGACCTAGAATGCACAAGGCCCTGTGTTTGTTCCCTAGGATCAGATAAACCCGGGTGGTGAGGAATGGGATCAGTTTAAGGTCTTCAGCTAAGTACTGAGTTCAAGGCCCGCCTGGGTTACATCTCAAACCGACAGCCAGCATCCCTCATGCACTGTGAGTAACATCCAGACCTTGGGTCAGTCTGCAGCCAGGACCAGAGTCAAGTTTTAAAAATTAAGGGGCCCACTTTAACAAAAGAATGTAAGATTGAAAATACAGAATTGGAAACAATCAGGAAGAGACCCCACGACTGAAAGTCCCTAATATTTAAGAGGCTTTCTCCGGGCTGGAGAGATTAGCTCAGCAGTTAAGAGCACTGATTGCTCTTGCAGATGTGGTTTGATTCTCAGCACCCACATGGCAGCTAACAACCAGTAACTCCAGTTCCAGGGAATCCAGTACCCTCTTTTTTTTTTTTTTTTTTTTTTGGTCTTTTTGAGGACAGGGTCTCCTGTGGCCCCAGCTGTCCTGGAACTGCTCTATAGACCAGACTGGCTGGAATTCACAAAGACAGTGCCCTGCTCTGCCTCCCAAGTGCTAGGATTAAAGGTTGTGCGCCACCACGCCCGGCTTTTTTTATTTTTTGCATTTTGAGACAGGGTCTCCCTTTCGTTTCTAGCCAGGCCTGGAGCTTGTATGTAGACAAAGGCGGCCTTGAACCTCCAGATCCATCTCGCTCGCTTCTGCCTCCTGAGTGCTTGCGGATTAAGGTTCTGTGCTGCCACCATACCGGGAACACACAAAAATTCTTAAAAAGGCTTTCTCGATGGGGCTCCTGTGTCCACCATTGAGAGGGGAGAGAGGAGGGAGGAGGGCCTCACTAGGAACCAAGCATGAATCACATGACTGGTCATGCTTCCGGCCTTTTCTCTACTAAGTGAAATCTTCTGTAAAGTAGTCGTTTTGCTGAAGGTTATTTGGCGGAGATTGGGTTGTTTGGTTTGGTTAGACAGTGTTCCTAGTAGCTCTGGTGCTGTCCTGGACCTTACTATGGAGACCAGGCTGGCCTTTGAACTTCAAAAGATCTGCTCACCTCTCTCTGCCTCTGCCTTCCCCTTCCAAGTGCTTAGGATTTAAAGGCATTTTGCCACCACTCCCGGCCACGGAAATTATTTATTTTTTTTGTCTTTCAAGATGCACGGTCTCCTGTAGCCCAGCTGTCCTGGAACCACTCTGTAGACACAGGCTGGCCCTTGAACCACAAGAATCTGCTGCCTCTGCCTCCCAAGTGGCTAGGCTATAAGGCTGCACCCACCACAAAAAAGCCCCAGATATCTTTTTTTTTTCTTTTTTTAATTATTTTTTTTCTCTATGTGTAGAATGTACTGTCTGCATGCAGGTCTGTGCACCCGTGTCGTGCAGTTGCCGCGGGAGGTCAGAACAGAAAGGGTGTCGGATTCCCCTGGACCTGGAGTTCTCCTGGAATTGGAGTTTCAGACGGTTCTCAGCTGCCATGTGGGTGCTGGGGATCGAACCTGGGTCCTCTGCAAGAGCAGTCGGTGCTCTTCACCGCAAGGCCATCTCTGCAGCCCCAGGGATATCTTTTTAAAAATTTTTTCTTTTTTTTTTTACTGTGCTTACTCATACTGTCTTTTTTTTTTTTTTTTGTATGTGTATGAATGTACTGTCTGCATCTAGGTTTGTGCACCTGTGTCATGCAATGCCACGGAGGTCAAAAGAGGGTATCAGATTCCCCTGGCACTGGAATTAAAGATGATTCTCAGCCGCCATGTGGGGACTGGGGATTAAACCCGGGTCCTCTGCAAGAGCAGTAGGTGCTCTTAACTGCTAGGCCATCTCTCCAGCCCTTAAAAAAAACATTTTCAGTATGAGAAGAAAAAACTTTGGGAAAAGAAGCACAACCTAAAGCTGGTCCCTATTTTAGAATGCCTCTAGGCAAACCACCACCCTCCCCAGGCTGAGCTCTAGTACTACACCTCTTTCCTAGCAAGATGTCACCAACACAGTCATCTCTAAAAGTCCATCACTCCTCCAGGCAGCTATCTGATGTTACAAACTACCCCATAGGTCCCTGGCCGCCCCCAGGTCAAGGTGCCAACTCCAGGGTATGCAGCTGTCCCTGCTGCCTGCCTTCTGCTCGCAGGGTTAGGATGTCACCTGGGATCCCAGGTTGAGCACAGTTAGCAGGGGCCATGGACCTGTGGTTTCCCAGGGACTAAGAATGATGGTGTGGATCTGTTGAAATAGGGGCTGCCGAGATGGCTCAGCAGGTGAAGGTGCTTGCCACCAAGCCTAATGACCAGACTTCATTCCCTGGGACCCATATGGTAGAAGGAGAGAACAGACTCCCACCAGTTCACCATTGACCCCCAATCTGTGGCATGGCACCTGCACTCCTCCCCAAATAAATAGATGTTTAAAAAAAATTTTTTTAAGACTAGTCAAGTGCAATAGTGAGAATGGGGTGCATGAGGAGCAAGGAGCAGCGTCCAAGCATCTGAACAGTCAGCTGGGGTAACTCTACCTTCAGATACCTCTGCTTAAAAGTTCAGCAGAGGTGTCAGGATGGCATTTGATTAGCTGGCGAGTTCCACCTTCTTTGAATTTAAGCTGGAGAATCCTTGCCCGTGCACACAGCTTGCTTCATCCCCGTGTCAGGATTCTGGCCTTCACTGGTTCCCAGACTGGCTGTGCGCTGGGAGTACCATGTGGCTTTCACAGGTACCTGGTCAGCTCAGCTAGGACACCAGCAAACCAGAGACAGGAGTCCATCCAAGTCTAGTCTAGTGAGCCAGTGAACGAGTGGGGTTACTTAACAGAACACCAGCGACTCAAGATAGCTGTATGCATAAAAGCTGCATCCCTGGAGTCCTCAGGATCCGTCCACCGCTGTGCCCCAGCACCCTGCAGGACCACGTGCAGGTGGGGCAGGGTTATGTGTAGCTGGTAGGGGCCGAGGGGATGAGGGGCTGGAATGTCAGCTGAGGGTCCCGACACCCTCTAGTTGTACGCTTGGGCTTATGTGAGTCTTGTGTGGGTAATCACAACTGATTTCCAGACCACTGCAGCCATCTCATGTCCAGGTGACAGGAGTTCCCAGGCTTGGAAGCAACCCTTCTGGCACCTTTTCCAGGGCCCTGCAAGGCTTGGATGCATGTAGCTCTCCCCCTGGATGTTTACACCAACTCTCTCTCTCACCCACCCACACCAGCTCCCATCTTGGAAGACAGGCAGGATTGAAATCCTTGGAGGCACCTGTGGCATCCCCACCTTCTGACCACTGCCCTTTGGAGAGGAAGGTCCTGCAGGGTCAGGATTGAGAAGGGGCATGGAGGCCAGGGAGCCATGTTGAGGTGGCGGTGGGAATGCAGGGCATAGGACTGGGAAGTGTGGCTTAAAGGTCTGAGGAGATGGCTGTAAGTAGCTTGTTGCACAAGCGTGAGGACATGAGTTCTGATCCCCAGCACCCATGTAAAAGCTGGAAGCATGTGTCTGTAACCTAGCACCTGGTGTCAGAGACAAATGGATCTTGGGGCCTCACTGTCCAGCCAGTCTAGCTGAGATGTGCTCCAAGTTTAGTTAAGAGACCCTGACTCAAAAAACAACATGAAGATCTGGCGAGGTGCCTCAGCGGTACAGGTGCTTGGCAACTTCAGTTTGCTCACATGAACCCCAGGTCTGAAGCGCAGCTGACTCCTTCGAGTTGTCCTTTGACCTCTGTATGCAAGCTGTAGCATCTGTACACCCTACCCCACCCTCCTCAAGTAAATAAGTAGATATAAAAATAAGTGCGCTGGGCATGGTGTCACACACCTTTAATCCTAGCACTCCGGAGGCAGAGGCAGGCAGATCTCTGTGAGTTCAAGGCTAGCCTGGTCTACAGAGTGAGTTCCAGGACACCTGGGCTACAGGGAGACCCTGTCTCAAAAACAAAACAAATGTGCCAGATACAGTGGTGTCCCCTGTTAATCACAGCCTGGGTATGCAGGAAACTACAACAGATGTTAAAGTATTGGCGGGTGAGATGGCTTAGTGGGTAAGTGGGTAAAGGGACTTCCCACCAAACCTCAGACAAACTGAATTCCATCCTGGATCACAGTGAAGGAGAGAACTGACTCCCTCAACTTGTTCTCTGATTTACAGTCTTGCCCATACACATTTCTCTCTCTCTCTCTCTCTCTCTCTCTCTCTCTCTCTCTCTCTCTCTCTCTCTCTGTCACACACACACCATAAACACTAAACCACTAAAAAACTTTATAAGCCATCTCTTCAGCCCCAGGATAAGTTTTGTTTGGGTTTGGTTTGGGTTTTTTTAGGGAAAAAAAAACAAAAAATGAGCTGAGGAGATGGCTCAGGAGTAAAGTTCTCTGGTATCAAGCTTTTGTTTTTTGTTTTGTTTTGTTTTTTTAAATACAATTAAAAAAATTTTTTTTTATTTATTTCTTATGTGTATGAATTACTGTCTTGCATGTCAGGTCTGTGCACCTGTGTCGTACAATGCCGCGGAGGTCAGAAAAGGGTGTCGGATTCCCCTGGAACTGGAGTTCTCCTGGAATTGATTGAGCGTTTCAGACGGCTCTCGGCCGCCCATGTGGGTGCTGGGGATCGAACCCGGGTCCCCTGTAAGAGCGGTCGGCGCTCTTAACCGCTAGGCCATCTCTCCAGCCCGGTACACCATCACGCCTGACTGTACATACATCCTTATGCATACAAAGAAGTAAATGCGCCAGGCATGGTGGCGCACGCCTTTAATCCTAGCACTTGGGAGGCAGAGGCAGGTGGATCTTTGTGAGTTCAAGGCCAGCCTGGTCTACAGAGTGAGTTCCAGCACAGCTGGGAGCTACAGGGAGACCCTGTCTCCCAAAGACAAAAAACAAAAAAACAACAAAAAAAAGTAAATGCAATAAAAAATGTAAAAAAAAGAAAAACTTTATAAAGGTTGTATCTTAAAGTGGAGATTGATAGAAGATAGCTAATGTTTGACCTCTGGCCTCCTCATGCACACCACACACAGACGCACAGCTAGTGATCATTTAAGTGAGCCTTCAGTAGCTGGTCATGGTGGTGCACATCTGTGATCCACTCAAGAGGTGGATCCACTCAGGAAGTCAAGGCCAGCCTCCGCTTGGTTAGAGTTTTCCAATTTGAGTCACCTGGGAAGAGGGAAACCCGGTGGAGGAATTTTCTCCATCAAACTTGTCTGTGAGGCATTTTCTTACTTGGTTCATTGATATAGGAGAGCCCAGCCCACTGTGGGCAGGGCCATCCCTGGGCAGGAGGTCCTGGGCTGTGTACCAAGCAAGCTGGAGGGGACACACCAGTAAACAGTGTTGCATGGGTTCTGCTTTAAGATTCTGCCTTGGCTTCCTTTGGTGGTGTGTACTGTAAAGTGGTGGTGAGATAAACCCTTACCTCCCCAGCTTGTTTTTGGTCAGTCTTTTTTTTTTTTTTTTTTTTTTTTTTTTTTGGTCTTTTCGAGACAGGGTCTCCCTGTAGCCCCAGCTGTCCTGGAACTCACTCTGTAGACCAAGCTGGCCTTGAACTCACAAAGATCTGCCTACCTCTGCCTCCCAAGTGCTAGGATTAAAGGCGTGTGCCACCACGCCCAGCTTTTTGGTCAGTCTTTTTTTATCACAGCAACAGAAATCAGACTAGAACAGCTCCAGAGTGAGCTGGAGGCTAGCCTGGGCTACATGAAACTGTCTCAAAAAAATAGCAAAGATCCATGTTCTCCTCTCCCCCAGCCCAAGGTTCTGCATCCTGGGGTGACACGTTTCTGTTTTCCTTTCCTACTTTGGGGCGCAGCCCCTCTTGGCCCCGTGACTCGTTCCAGGGCAGGTCTGGGCTGACTTCCCCCTTTACTCTTTTTCTGTCCTTTGATTTGCCCAGTTCCTGTTCATCCTGTAAGAACATGGTGGATGCTTCCCAGCTCTGAGAAGCTGCCCCCCCATGTGACGCTTGCTGCCTCAAGTCTGCTTTCTGAGGTGGGCTATGGAGAATGCTCATGGCTCTCTGCTTCCCTTCTCTCCCCTGGCTCAGCCCCCCCTAACCTCAGGCACATATTAAAAGAACTCAGGAAGACTCACTAGAGGACACTTCCTGTCACCCCTACTCTGCTGTGTTCTGTTAATTCTTGAAAGTGTTGGGGGCCACAGGACTTGCAGCCTGACCATAGAGGGCTCAGCCCTGAGGACAGAGGAAGCCCTGGGAAGAGTCTTCACTTGTGTTGTTTGCCGCAGGCTAGCCCTAATGTAGAAGGTCTAGCTGAGGTTTCTACCTCGGTTCCCACTGGCCCTCCCTTGTGGGCAAGCACTGGACAGTCTGCACCAGCTGCTGGAACTCTGCATCTAGTGCCTGCAGTGTGGAGACCAGACAGCCCAGAGGAGGTCTTAAGTTGGGCTTGAAATCCAAGCTGACTGGGGCGAGCTCATTGCAGAGCCAGGTGAAGCTGAGTAGCCGTGTCAGGGTCCCAGTGGCCCACAAAGTTTATTTCCCTGTTTGGGAGCAGGTTCGACCCGCACTGTGGCTGGTGTGTGGGGAAGGCCAGGGGGCATTATGAGGGGGGACAGAGTTCTGCCTGCTGCCGAAGGACAGTTTTACACCCCACCCTGCCGCATCGTACTAGATTGGGGTAGATGGGAGGATGAGGGCCCCCCTGGAGGTTACAGAGCAAACCAGTTCTCTGTTGTGTGGGCTCAGTAGACTTGCAGCAAGCTGACCCTCCTCTGACAGTGCCCCAAAGAGTTCAGGCAGGGTGGGCAGGAGTGAGGGAGCAAAGCTCCAGAGCCACTAACAAAAATGTGTGTGCGTGTGTGCGTGCGTGTGTGTGTGTGTGTGTGTGTGTGTGTGTGTGTAGGTAATTGTGCATGAGGGAAGCCAGAGGTGTCAGACCCCCTGGAGCTGGTGTTTGCAGGCAGGCGGTTGTGAGCCACCTGATGTGGGTGCTGGGAACCAAACTGCAGGAGCAGTACATGCTCTTGACCACTGAGCCCTGTCTCTAGCCCCTCAGCATTTACTGTTTTGTTTGAGCCTCACTGTGTCACCGTAGCTGGCCTGGAGCTTTCTATATAGTCCAAGCTGGCCTTGTATTCAGAGAGGTCTGCCTGCCTCTACCTTCTTCGTGCTGAGATGGTGCTAGCACGCAGCCCTGTTGATTGTACTATGAGGTGATGATTTTGAACTCCTATCCTCTCGCCTCCACTTCTCAAGTGTTGGGATCACAGGCATGCGCCACCATGTCCAGACTCCAGGGTTTTTTAGAAAGAGACATTTTTTAGAGACATTTTTAAGATTTATTTATTTTGTCTTTTTGAGACAGGGTCTCCCTGTAGCCCCAGCTGTCCTGGTACTCACTCTATAGACCAGGCTGGCCCTGAACTCACAAAGATCCACCTGCCTCTGCCTCCCAAGTGCTAGGATTAAAGGTGTGCACCACCTCGCCTAGCAAGATTTATTTATTTTATGTGTATGAGTGTTTGCAACATCATTATTTTCCTTATTTTTCCACAATTTCTCGAACGTTTTATATATAGAGTCGCTAAATTCCTTTCTTCTCACAAGAGGCGAGTTAGGTGAGTCAAATGGATCTATCTTCATAATTACATCAAATAGGATTATCATTCCTCTTCATGCCACCAGAAAAGCCTTCAGTAGCTCTAGGCTTCATTGGGTTGGAGAGCTGGCTCCAGAGACTACCAAGCCCACTAAGAAATTCATCCTTTCAGTTCTGTTTCTCTAGAACCACTTCTGGTACCAAAATCTGTATTAGTCAGGGTTCTCTAAAGAAACAGAAGCAGCCAGGCGTGGTGGCGCACGCCTTTAATCCTAGCACTTGGGAGGCAGAGGCAGGTGGATCTTTTCGAGTTCAAGGCCAGCCTGGTCTACAGAGTGAGTTCCAGGACAGCTGGGACTATAGGGAGACCCTGTCTCGAAAAGACCAAAAAAAAAAAAAAGCAACAGGACGAATATACAGCTATATACAATTTATTGATTTGCTCACGTGACAGAGTTCAAGGAGTCCAACAGTAGCTGCACCACACTAGAAAGGCCGAGAATCCAGGGAACTGCTCAGTCCGCAAGGCTGGATGTCTCAGTAGTCCCAATCTAGTGTTGAAGGCCCAAATGGATTCCAGGAGATCTGCTGGTCTCAATACACGCTGGGATCCAAAAGGTTGATCACAGCAGCAAGACAAACTCACCAGATGAGAGAGGCAAGCTGCAGGAGAAAAGGGACCAGCTCCCTCTGCCATGGCCTTAAATACTGCCTGCCGGCAGAAGGTAATGCCCACATTTGGGGTGGGTGGGCCATCCGGGTTAAGGTGGTCCAATCAGAAGACCCTTTTTCTCTTATTTGTTCCTTAGTCCAGTCAAGTTGACACCCAGGATTAACCATCACAGGTGCCATCCACCCCTCTTCTGCAGTCACCTCCCATGTGTCCCTATGTGGAAGGTCTAGCTGTGCTGTGGCACAGTCTGGGTAGGTGCCCTCCACCCCTCTTCTGCAGTCACCGCCCATCTGTCCCTATGTGGAAGGTCTAGCTGTGCTGTGGCACAGTCTGGGTAGGTGCCATCCACCCACTCCTCTTCTGCAGTCACCTCCCATCTGTCCCTATGTGGAAGGTCTAGCTGTGCTGTGGCACAGTCTGGGTAGAGGCCACCCACCCCTCTTCTGCAGTCACCTCCCATGTGTCCCTATGTGGAAGGTCTAGCTGTGCTGTAGCACAGTCTGGGTAGGTGCCCTCCACCCCTCTTCTGCAGTCACCGCCCGTGTGTCCCTATGTAGAAGGTCTAGCTGTGCTGTGGCACAGTCTGGGTAGGTGCCCTCCACCCCTCTTCTGCAGTCACCGCCCGTGTGTCCCTATGTGGAAGGTCTAGCTGTGCTGTGGCACAGTCTGGGTAGGTGCCCTCCACCCCTCTTCTGCAGTCACCGCCCGTGTGTCCCTATGTGGAAGGTCTAGCTGTGCTGTGGCACAGTCTGGGTAGGTGCCATCCACCCATTCCTCTTCTGCAGTCAGCACCTGTGTGTCCCTATGTGGAAGGTCTAGCTGTGCTGTGGCACAGTCTGGGTAGGTGCCATCCACCCCTCTTCTGCAGTCACCGCCCGTGTGTCCCTATGTGGAAGGTCTAGCTGTGCTGTGGCACAGTCTGGGTAGGTGCCATCCACACTGCTTCTCCCGTGTGTCTCTCAGCTTTGATCATGGCCAGGCTGGAGTCATGGGGTGAGGCCCAGCCAGCTGTGACCCTGGTACCATCCAGACTGGGTCAGGCAGACCCTGCACGCTGCCATGCTGAGAAGGTGCGTGGGGAGGCCTCAGGGGAGGCTGCAGGGGACAGCCAAGCCCAGGGGTCAGCACTGTGGGAGGAGCCTCCAGGCGACTGGCCTCAACGTGCATTTTCTCCCATCTGGCCCCTTCCACAGACTCTGAGTCCAATAAAATGGCTGCTTTGGGTCCTCTCTTCTGTGGTTTGAGTGAGAGACCTTCATGGACAACAGCCTCACTTTCATTTTCCAGAGGAGAGAGACCTGCTCAAGTTCAGTTTGATTCCAGAAGGCCGCCATGTGGGTGCTGGGGATCGAACCCTGGTCCTCTGTAAGAGCGGTCAACACTCTTAACCGCTAGGCCATCTCTCCAGCCCCAGGAAAAGTTATACTTTTAAGGAAAGTATTTGGCTCAAGGTCTCAGATAACTTGTTAAAGTTTCCAGTGCAGTGCCCAAATATAAGTGTTCAGTTTAACCAAGAATCTCTTAACTTCTGTCTAATCACCCAGACTCCCCCCACCTTGACTGGCTCAGATAATGCCAGCATTATTGCCTAAGGGTGGCTTGCAGGGCTCAGGAGACGCTGGCCACTGGGCTCCTGCTTGCCGCACCCATCAACCTGACAGTAGCCGACGGTTCTCACACCAGGACGGCTTCACTTACCCCATTTCACTCCAGTCAGGTGTCAGCAAGTCAAAGGAGTTTGTTACAGAGAAACCAAGACACTATCACAAAGTCTCCTGTCACTGTGGAGTACTTCCACTGAAACCAAGATATAAAACTGGGTAATTGGCAGACTATCTCCTTAGGTAGAAACTTCCTAGTAATCTGGGGAACTTCAAGTGTCTTTTATTAATTTTATTTATTTCCATATGTGTATGAATGTACTGTCTGCATGTAGGTTTGTGCACCCGTGTCGTGCAATGCCGCGGAGGTCAGAAGAGGGTGTCGGATTCCCCTGGAACTGGAGTTCTCCTGGAATTGGAGTTTCAGACAGCTCTCAGCCGCCATGTGGGTGCTGGGGATCGAACCCGGGTCCTCTGTAAGAGCGGTTGGTGCTCTTAACCGCTAGGCCATCTCTCCAGCCCCTCAAGTGTCTTTTAAGGACTAAATACTACTGGAGAGTTAAACTGTAATTACTAAAAACAGAAATGCTACATTACTGGCTGTTGCCCTGCCTTTCCAAGAGAGCCCTACAAAAACACACCCAAGGTGGACAGTGCTGCCTGGGACAACTGCTGCATCTATATGGCCAATACCTTCATATCTGGGGCATATATATATGACCCTGCAAGATCGATGAGACTTGAGGGTGTTGGCTTAGTTGTTCATGCTGCTTTGAGTTAAGGACAGTGAAGCCTTCCACCTGAACAGATGCCACATTCCCTCCACAGCAGTTTCCTGAGGGTCACTCTTGCATGGCCCTCAGTGACTCCTCTTCCACACTGCACAGGGGTGACCTGTGTGGTACAGCTAGGTGACTGACAAGACCAAGTAACTTACAAGGCCAGGCCATAAAAACTCACTGTGGTGTCCTTCTCGCCCTTGTAGGTATCTCCAGGGATGTAGAGGGATGGTATAACAGCGGACAGTCACCTCCTGGGGGCCTTGCAAGCAGCCCTGTGGGGGGAACGGAGACCTCTGGACTAAAGCCAACACCAGCCTGCTGCCTGACCCAGAAACACTGCAGCCCTCGCTGAGCCAACCTGGAAGCACTGTAGCCCTTTCTCAGGCAGACAGCCCTATTCCTTCTACAGCCTCATGAGAGACCCCAGGCCAGATTCCAGCTCCTCCTTGTCCCAGCTCCTGATGTGCACAACTGGGAGGGGCACAGAGCACAGTTGGAGATGAATTATGACCTGGATCTGTATGTTGAAGTCCTAACCCCAGGCATGTGACTGTAGGAGACTGGATCTTTAAAGAAGTCACCAAAGAACTGCAGAGATGACTCAGTGATTAAAAGCACTGCTACTGTTGCAGAGGACCTGGGTTTGAATCCCAGCACCCACAGGGCCAGGGAATCCGATGCCCTCTTCTGACTTTTGCAGGCATCGCACAACACCAGTGCACTTATGTACATCCAGGCAATACACTCATAAAAAATAAATAAAGAGAAGTTTGCCAGGCGTGGTGGCGCACACCTCTAATCCTAGCACTTGGGAGACAGAGGCAGGCAGATCTTTATGAGTTCAAGGCTAGCCTGGTCTACAGAGTGAGTTCTAGGATAGCTAGGCTACAGGGAGACCCTATCTCAAAAAGAGCAAAAAAAAAAAAGTTTAATCCCAGCACTTGGGAGGCAGAGGCAGGTGGATCTCTGAGTTCAAGGCCAGCCTGGTCTACATAGCAAGCTCCAGGCCAGCTGGGACTAAAGGGAGACCCTGTCTCAAAAAAGACAAATAAATAAAAAGTCACTAAGATTAACTAGGGTCCCTCAGGTGGACCCTAATCCACAATGACTGGAGATCAGGACCCAAACACACATTGGAGGTATGATCATTTAAGGACAAGGATATGGAAGAATGCATGAGCTCTGGTGGGGTGGGTGGGTAGGGAGGAGGACACGGGTCTACATTAGATTTGTAACAATCATATATAAAACAATAAAAATAACTTTTAAAGGAAAAAAGGACAGGGATAGAAGACAGCAGGTATAAGTCAGGGAGATGTCCTGAGAGAAGCCAGCCCTGCTACACCTTGAAGTGGGGCTTCACCTCCTGGGCTGTGAGGAACAGGCCTGTCCTGTCAGCTGCACGCTGCAGGCTTCTCTGCTGCCTTGGAGGAGCAGCCGAGTCCATCCTTGCCCTCCTCTCCTTTCTTGTGGTGCTGAGACTCCAGCTAGAGTTGAGCACGGTAGACACCGCACTGCCATGGTCTGTCTGTGGAAGGCCATTGTACTCTGTGATTTGTCATTGGCCTGAAGTGACACCCTGAGCTTGGAGGCCACCACAGCCCACACTCTTCCAGGGCAGACACCAGCACCCTCTGTTCTCTCGGGTGGGTCAGGAGAGGCTTGTGGCCTCAGTCCCCACCCTCCGCATGGCTCCTTGCCTCCCGAGGCCTCTCATCTTTTCCTTTTCAGTCCTTGCTCAGTCTCAGAGCATGTGGTCCTATGTGCATTATTTATTCCCCCAGCCACTTTCCCCGTGTCTGTCCAGAGTCCCAAGCTAGAGCCTGGAGCCGAGGCCACCTCTGCTTCCTGTCCTGCTCTGGCACAGAACAGGACCTGGTATAAACATGGTTGGTTGGCTAAGTGCTTGTCTGAATAGCTGCCTGGAGGGCAACAGCCCTCAGCCCAACCCAGGAGTGAAGGGGCGGCACTCTGCTCAGCACTGGGAGGGAACCGGTGAGGGCCCTCAGGGTGTCTGGACTGCAGTCACAAAGCCACATTGGTCTGAAACGTCCCCTTCTCTCTCCACAGGCAGTAAGATAAAAAGTATTTTACTTTCCTGAGTCTAAGCTGGCGTTTCCTCTGCAGTGGCTCTTAGTGATTAACATCAGGGACACCCTTAGCCAAGGCAGGGGCAGACAATAAGTGCGCACCCAGAAGGCAGGAAGTGAACTGAAAGCAGGCCACGCGGGGGCTGGGGACAGAGACCTCTCAGCACTGGGAGGAGTCCCACGCCACCTTCCTGGTGGCTCTGGCAGCAGGGCCTAGGCTGTTTAATAGATGTGCCCTCCTACAACCCAGACTTAGAGCTCAAAGGAGGCCACAGAGGCTGGGTTCAAGGTCAGTGCTAGGCAGGGTTCACCCTTCCCAGGCCTAGCTCCGATTCCTCTTGTGCTAAAAAGACTCGCTCGGAACTGCTGTTGATTGAACTGTTTCTTGCCGACAGGAGTAAGGATTTGTGACTGAGCTCATCTTTGCCCCAGAGTGTGTGGGATCTGCTCCACTCCGGGGCCTGGCACTGGGATATATTTTATGACAAGCAGAAGACAAACACAGGCATTTATATGTCACTTGTTGCAATATAAATACTAACTTGTACTTCTTTCAAAACTTTTAATGACTTGTATCCAGTCAGGGAGATTTATAGGGCAAGTGGGAGGACTTAAAATGTTGCTTTAAACATATTTGTCACTTTGGCAACAGCACCAAAAAAATCTGGAAGATAGAGCATTCAGAAATAAATCATAAATGGATGCATCTTAAAAGAGGTTTATTTTGGTTGTTGATGGTTGATGGCCCCCCTAGTGCAGGATTTAAAGTTAAATTATGCAAAATCAAAAACAAACCTTATAATACTTAATCAAACATGCATAAAACTGTCAGGCCCAAATAAATTCTCTCAATTAACTCGCTTCAGATTGTGATTGCATTCACTAATTTAATCAGCCTCAGAGTGATATGGAGGCTGGGAAATTATGACTTCGTGTGAACACAGACCCTAAGGGGAGGGGGTCAGGCAGGACCCCAAGCCAGACCCACAGGCCTGTGGCTGTGGGGACCACAGAGAAAACCATGCATTTTTCTTTTCTATTATTGTTTATTTGCCATGCTGGGGGCGGAACCCAGGGCCTCGTGCATGGCGCACCAGCCCTCTGCTGCAGAGCTAAAGCCCAGGCCATCCTTTTTCTTGAGGCTGTTCTACATAGACTCTGCAGCCTAGAGCCTGGCTCCACCTCCACCCCTTCCCTGGAGCAGGAGCAAAGGTCCTTCGTTGAGATCTGGAAAGCAGCATCTAGGATACCTGGGCTCCAGAACAATGAGAACTGAAGCATGCTGGGAAAGACTCCGTTTTTCCCTGGGGAGGAGTATGTCCTTTAAGAGGTATGTAGTACTAGGTACTTCAGAGGTGGACGCTGTGCCCAAGGCCTGGGCCTGGGGTGAGGAGGTGGCACCTGCACTGTGGGAACACTGTCAGCACTAGCACACAGGCATGCCTCGTGGGTACTCTGACCCCCAAGTTCTGATGCTATGGATGACAGCCATGTCTAGGGGGTCCCTGAACCCAAACAGACCCTCAGTGACACCAGAGACCTGCATGCAGTGTGCATCTTGAAAATGGGCTGATGGCCAGCAGGTAGGTGCTTTGCTATCTTTGTAAAATGCAACAATATGCTGGGCATGGTGGCGCACGCCTTTAATCCCTGGCACTGGGGAGGCAGAGGCAGGGGGATCTTTGTGAGTTCAAGGCCAGCCTGGTCTACAAAGTGAGTTCCAGGACAGCTGGGGTTACAGGGAGACCCTGTCTCAAAAAGACCCCCCAAAAAAGGGCTGGAGAGATGGCCTAGCGGTTAAGAGCACCGACTGCTCTTGCAGAGGATCCTGGTTCGATCCCCAGCACCCACATGGTGGCTGAGAACCGTCTTTAACTCCAGTTCCAGGGGAATCCGACACCCTCTTCTGACCTCCGTGTCAATGCATGACACGGGTGCACAAACCTACATGCAGATAGTACATTCATACACATAAATAAATGAATTGCCGGGCGTGGTGGTGCATGCCTTTAATCCTAGCACTTGGGAGGCAGAGGCAGGCAGATCTTTGTGAGTTCAAGGCCAGCCTGGTCTACAGAGTGAGTTCCAGGACAGCTGGGACTACAGGGAGACCCTGTCTCGAAAAGACCAAAAAAAAAAAAAAAGAAAAGAATAAATTAAAAAAATTAAAAAGACCCCCCCAAAAGCAACAATATGATTTCATCAAAAGAAGCTTTCAGATAGGGAGAGGGAGAGACAGAAACAGAGCCACAGAGATAGACTAGACAGATAGGTAAAGGAAGAGAAAGAAAAGGGGAGAAACAGGAAGATAGAGACAGGGTTAGAGAGAAACAGGAATAGAGATACAGAGAGATGGAGTTAGTAACAGAGAGACAGTAACAGAGAGACAGATAGAGATAGAAACAGAGAGACAGGGGCTGGAGAGATGGCTTAGCAGTTAAGAGCACCGACTGCTCTTGCAGAGGACTGGTGTTTGATCCCCAGCACCCACATGGCGGCTGAGAACCATCTGTAACTCCAGTTCCAAGGGAATCTGATGCCCTCTTCTGACTTCCACAGCACAGGTGCACAGACCTGCATGCAGACAGTATACTCATATACATAAAAAATAAATAAAATTTAAAAAAAGAAACAGACAGAAAGACAGAGATAGAGACACAGACACAGAAAGAGATGCATAGAGAGACAGAGAAGAGGGTTGTATTCGCACCTGCTGCTGTGTCACTCTTAGAACACTCACACCCATCCCCTCTTAGAACATTCACACCCATCCCCCTCTTAGAACACTCACACCCCATCCCCCTCTTAGAACACTCACACCCATCCCCCTCTTAGAACACTCACACCCATCCCCCTCTTAGAACACTCACACCCATCCCCCTCTTAGAACACTCACACCCATCTCCCTCTTAGAACACTCACACCCATCCCCCTCTTAGAACACTCACACCCCATCTCCTCTTAGAACACTCACACCCATCCCCCTCTTAGAACACTCACACCCATCCTCCTCTTAGAACACTCACACCCATCCCCTCTTAGAACACTCACACCCATCCCCCTCTTAGAACACTCACACCCACCCCCCTCTTAGAACACTCACACCCCATCCCCTCTTAGAACACTCACACCCCATCTCCTCTTAGAACACTCACACCCATCATCCTTTTATAACACTCACACCCATCCCCCTTTTAGAACATTCACACCCATCTCCCTCTTAGAACACTCACGCCCATCCCCCTCTTAGAACACTCACACCCATCCCCCTCTTAGAACACTCACACCCATCCTCCTCTTAGAACACTCACACCCATCCCCTCTTAGAACACTCACACCCACCCCCCTCTTAGAACACTCACACCCACCCCCCTCTTAGAACACTCACACCCACCCCCCTCTTAGAACACTCACACCCACCCCCCTCTTAGAACACTCACACCCACCCCCCTCTTAGAACACTCACACCCACCCCCCTCTTAGAACACTCACACCCACCCCCCTCTTAGAACACTCACACCCACCCCCCTCTTAGAACACTCACACCCCATCCCCCTCTTAGAACACTCACACCCATCCCCTCTTAGAACACTCACACCCATCCCCCTCTTAGAACACTCACACCCATCCCCCTTTTAGAACCCTCACACCCATCCCCCTCTTAGAACCCTCACACCCCATCCCCCTCTTAGAACACTCACACCCATCATCCTTTTATAACACTCACACCCATCCCCCTATAGAACACTCACACCCATCCCCCTCTTAGAACACTTCACACCCACCACAGGGCACCCTCTGGTAGAACCTCACACCCCAGGTGTCACCCTCTGGTAGAACCTCACACCCAGGGCACCGCTGGTAGAACCCCACACCCCAGGGCACCCCTGGTAGAACCCTCCAACACCCCAGGGCACCCCTCTGGTAGAACCCTCACACCCCAGGGCCCCCTCTGGTAGAACCCTCACACCCCAGGGCACCCTCTGGTAGAACTCTCACACCCCAGGGCACCCTCTGGTAGAACCCTCACACCCCAGGGCACCCCCGGTAGAACCCTCACACCCCAGGGCACCCCCTGGTAGAACCCTCACACCCCAGGGCACCCCCTGGTAGAACCCTCACACCCCAGGGCACCCCCTGGTAGAACCCTCACACCCCAGGGCACCCTCTGGTAGAACCCTCACACCCCAGGGCACCCCCTGGTAGAACCCTCACACCCCAGGGCACCCTCTGGTAGAACCCTCACACCCCAGGGCACCCCCTGGTAGAACCCTCACACCCCAGGGCACCCTCTGGTAGAACCCTCACACCCCAGGGCACCCCCTGGTAGAACCCTCACACCCCAGGGCACCCTCTGGTAGAACTCTCACACCCCAGGGCACCCCGGTAGAACCCTCACACCCCCTGACTCCTCTTGGAAGCTTCACTGCCCCTGGGCACTCTTACCCGACTCTGCCTTCTAGTAGATCTTGGGAACCATCAACAGACAGTCATCACACCTGTTTCCTGGTACCCTGAGGCCCCTGAACAGATGAAGCCCTATCCCATGCCTGGGCACTGGACACCAGGGTGATGGCTCTCGGCCAGCTTACACTTTATTCTTTTTAATGACTGGAATAGGGAAGATGGTGGGGACCTAGGTTTGTATTCCACTGCGTCTCCTGCCTTATTGTATTAATGAACATTCTTTGGGTCTGTGAACCCCTTCATAAATGTAATGTTTCATGGCCACACCATACAGTGTGAGATGCTCTCTCATTCCCCTCGTCACTCTTCTGCGGTGGGACTTGTGAGCTGCTGCCTATTTTTTTGTTATTATAAATAATGCTGTGATGAACACCCTTGTAAAGGATCTGTGGGCACTCATGATTCCAATGAGTTCCTCTAGATGGATTGGCTGATGGTGGCTTACTTTTCAAGGTTCCTGACACCAGCCATGACGACCCCCTTCTTGCTTCAGCTGCACCTAAGACCCCTGCCCACCTTCTAGCAAGGGACTCCCAGCAGGAGGTTCTGTGGTAACAACTGGTCTCTCTGGAGATACTTATTCCCCTGAAATATAGCCAGCTGTTTCCTGCTAAGGGAATTAGCCTCAATCAGCACAGTGAAGGCAAGGGCATGGCCAGGCAGTGTCTACACAGCACCCTCATGAAGCCAGCAGTGTGGGTCCCCCTGGGGCTCAGAAGTCTCTGGGATGTGGGTCTGAGATTGTCTAAAAGCTGCTGAGCCCAGAACTTCCTGGTAGCCAGAGGCCGATGTCCCCTGAACGCGGGATGGCTGGGGTAGAGTGAGGGATCAGTGTGTACTAGGGAGTTGGGAAGGTTCGCTGTCTGTGGCTGATGGCAGTGACGGCAGGACAACGCTGTGAATGTACTTTATGCTGCTGGACTGTGTGGTTGCGATGGTTAACACGGTGTGTGTTGTATAATTTACAACAAAAGGAAAAAAATAGGCCATCAAAGAGAGCACAGAGGGAGGCTGGAGAATGTCTCAGCGGTTAAGAGCACTGGTGCTCATGCAGAGGACCTAGGTTCTGTTCCCTGCACCCACTGGTGGCTAGCAACCATCTGTAACTCCAGTTGCAGGGGGATCTAATGCCCTCTTCTGGTCCCTTTGGGCATTGCACGCATATTTACATGGCAAAGTTCTCATAAAGATAAAACAAGCTGGGCGTGGTGGCACACACCTTTAATCCTAGCACTTGGGAGGCAGAGGCAGGCAGATCCTTGCGAGTTCAAGGCCAGCCTGGTCTATAGAGTGAGTTCCAGGCCAGCTGGGGCTACAGGAAGACCCTGTCTCCAAAAGACAAAAAAAGGGTGTAGGATTCCCTGGGAACGGGAGTTAAAGACGGTTTCTCAGCCGCCATGTGGGGTGGTGGGGATTAACCCGTTCCTCTGCAGAGGCAGCCAGCGCTCTTAACCGCTAGGGGCCAGTCTCTCCAGCCCTACTGTCAATTCGCTTTTAAAAATACAGGAGTCCCATATAGCCCAGTCTGGCCCTTGAAAGCTCCCATTTAGCTGATGAAGACCATGGATTCCTGATCCCACTGCTCCATTTCGTCAGTGCTGGAAATTGCAGGCTGATCAGTTTACGCAGGAGTAAGGGACTGACTCACAGCCTCGTGCATGCGGTCATCATTACAGCCAGCTGAGGCGCATCCTCCGTCCCATTTCAATGCTTTTATTGGACGCAGCTTTTTTTTTTTTTTTTTTTTGTTTTTTTTCTTTTGAGGCATGGGTCTCCTTTAGTCACCAGCTGGCCTGGAACTCACTACGTAGACCAGGCTGGCCTTGAACGCACAGGGAACTGCTGCCTGGCCTCTGCTTCCAAGTGCGTGGGATAAAGTCGTGTGCCACCACAGCCCAGCAGACCATCACCTCTTTAGGAGGTTGTTCAGAAGGCCTAGGCCTAATGGAGCCATTCTTCTAGAACCCTGTGACACCAGAGGCCACTGCAGGCCCACCAGGTCCTTCTCTCCCCCAGAAGACCCATCTGCCCAATAGCTTGTGCTGAGGTGCATGGCTGAGGACAGAGGTGGGCAGGCAGGGTTCCTGTGAGCAGACAGTTGCCAAGCTACTGTCAAAAACCCCTGGTGAGCCAGGCTGGCCTGGTCACAGGGCTGTGGGACTGCTGTCTACAGCCTCACATGACAATCACAGCCCCAGTGGGTGGCCAGCACCCAGGAAGTCTCCAGGCACGAGTGCTGGGCTGCTCGGCGTGTAGCACCTCTCTTATCTGTCACAATGGCAGGCTTCACCAGCAGCATCAGCAGCTGCCTTCCTGGGCCTCTGAGCCTGGCTGCCTCATGGGTCGGCCACACTCACCTCACCAAATGGATGGTTTGGTTTTTGAGTCCTCTTCACCCACCCCAGGGAGGGGCTTCATGAGTGTCCTGGTGGAACTAGGGACCCCCACCTCCTCTCTGCTGCAGCTGTCTGGGTGACAGTCTTACCTATGCACATTTCCCTGTCCTCCACTCTTCCCCAAACCGGGCGCATCCCCTACCCCCCGCCCCCCCGTGCTAGGGAGGGTGAGGCCTTAGGAGCTTGGCGGGGTCTTCCCAGGTATGTAACAAAATCCACAGCTACCCCTTTCATCATGAAGCAGCAAGGATTGCCTCTGAGGGACGGGAGGGCTGCACAGAAAAGTCCTCTCCCCGCCAGCCCGCCACCACCTTACCTCCTGCACCTGTCTACAAGTCAGATGAGTGGAAAGAAAGCGCAAGACTGCCCTCTAGTGTTACCAATGGAGAACTGCGCAAGCCTCCACAGGCAGTCTCTCCACCTCCGACCACATCCCAGCCTCTGGGTGGAAGAGAGGGACAGGGCCCTGGAGGGAACAGGTAGGTGGGGACTCAGCCCACTGGGTCAGTCTGCTGGAGTTGTGGAGACCCGACAGAGGCCATCAGCAGTTCAAAGGCATGGTGGTTCAATTGGTGCTGGCCTCAACCCAAGTGTTCGCTACCAGCTCCACCCCAGGAGCCCTCCAAGGAAGCTTGGGCATCTGCAGTCAAAGCTCTTCAACAAGTCAGAGTCCAACCTGGCCACCACTGATGGAGGAGTCCACTTTGCTAGACTAGGAGTAAACTGGAACACAAAGATCCAGAGTGACCGGGGGTGAACCGAGGTAAGCTGGGGTGGACTAGAGAAGTGGGATGTGCCGGGGTGAACTGAAGCAAGCTGAAATGAAGTGAGGTGAATTTGGTGTGCTGAGGGCAACTGGGGTGTGCCGGGATGAACTGGGGTGTTGGAGGTGACCTGGAGTGTGTTGGGTGACGCCTGGTGTATTGGGGTGACCCTGGGTGTGTTGTGGGTGACGGGGGGGTGTATTGGGGTGACCCAGGGTGCACAAGGTGAGCAGAGTGGCTGGGAAGGAGAAGGGCAGCAGGTACAGGACTAGCCTCGCCGACACAGGTCCGAGGAAGACGCTGTTGGCTGAGAGCTCTGACCCGTCTAACCAACTCCGAGTTCCTCCATAGACTGCAGCCAAAGGGGAACCCCCATGCTCAAAAGTCAAGTGCCAAACAGAGCATGTGTGGGGGCACCCTGCTGGATAAGTCCTGGGCCCTCCTGGCCAGACCTTCAGCCAGTCCCCGTGGGCAGGGCTCCCTGCATGGGTCCCCCTGAGCAGAAGGTCTCTGCGCAGGGCGTGCGGGTGCTATATCACCCCAACACCAACCACAGGCTTCTTCCTTACCACACAGCTCAGAACCTCCATAGAAGGCAAAGTAACATATGTGTGGCTGCGTGAGATGCAGGAGGGTAGGGGCTGGAATTTTCATGTAGGATGGTCCACAGGGCTATGGTTCGCGTCTCTACTAGGGTCCACAGGGCTATGGTTCGCTCTCCACTGTGGTGTGAGACCGACTTGGTAGGCATGCGCCTGAGAATGAACAGCCAAAAGTGAGGCAGGGTAAGAAGTCCGCTCAAGGACCAAGCCTCCTGGCCCTGGAACCTGCGCATCAGACTTGATTGGAAAGAGGGGAAAGGAGCCTAATTCGTGTTACAGACACGCGCCGAAACGAGCCCCTGCATAGCCCTCTGAGCACCGATCTTTTGCTCAGGGCAGCTGGGCCTTTGAGGACGGATTTTGGAAAGCGTCCAAGTGCATCATCTTGGTCCTGGCCTCAGCACTGCCCAAAAGGAGCTCAAAGCCCAGCGGAGACTGCAGTGGATGGGTGGACACACAGTCCCCTTGTGGGTGCTGGCTGGATGTGGCTCCGGGGGTCAGGAGGCTTCTCTACAACAGGGGCTGGAGTTGAACCATGACTGGCCAGAAAGGTTGAATTTAGAGAAGTGGAAGGGAGTAGGGGAGGTGGAGTGAGACTTGGGGTATGAGGGGGTCTGTAAGTGAGAAATTTTGCCTGTTCACAGTTCGGGGGAATTTGAAACGACTTGGTCCCCAGTTGTGCTGTGGGGGGGAGGTTCACGAGAGGGCCCTTAAGGAAGGTGGTGCAGCGCTTGCTGGAGGTTGGACATCACTGCAGGCATGCCTCCGTGGGACTGGGGGCACATTTTGTGTTGGCTATAAACATGATTCTCTTGCTTTGAGCTCTGGCCAACCCGACACCAATCCTTTCGGGTCGCCCACTAATTGCCGGTCCCCTTGGAAACTAGGCGCCAAAATAAACTTTCTTTCTCTTTTTTTTAATTTTTTTTTAAATTTTATGTTCATGTCGTGTATGAATGTACTGTCTGCCTATGCAGGTTTGTGCAACGCGTGGCTGCAATCGCGGTATAGGTTCAGAAGAGTGGTCTCGGGGTTCCCCTGGAACGGGAGTTCTTCCTGGAATTGGAGTAATTACCGCAAACCCGGTTCGGGGGGGTCGCCGTGTGTTGCCTGATGGTATGCGGATGGACCTGTGGTCCCTCTTCAAGACGCGGTGCGCGTGCTCCACCTCTAGGCCATCTCTCCAGCCCAAAACTTTTTCTTTCTAAGTCTCTCTGGTCATGGTGGTTGTTTTGGTTTGTTGTGTTTTGTGTTTTTGTGTTTTTTTTTGGTTTTTGGTCTTTTTCCAGACAGGGTGCCTCCCTGGAGCGCGCCGCTGGTCCTGAACTTACTCGTAGACCAGGCTGGCCTTGAACTCACAAGATCTGCCTGCCTCTGCCTCCCCAACGGCGACGGGCCAGGCCTCAGACAGCAGGGTTTGACTGGAAGCCATAGGCACCTTTGTTCTCTTAGAAAACCAGGCTGGGGGGCTGGAGAGATAGCCCAGCTGGTTAAGAGCCACACGCGACCGCTCTTACAGAGGATCGGGTTTCCAGGGAAGAACTCCATGCCTCCAGGGGAATCCAAACACCCTCT
Source organism: Rhizomys pruinosus (assembly GCA_009823505.1). Lineage (NCBI taxonomy): Eukaryota > Metazoa > Chordata > Mammalia > Rodentia > Spalacidae > Rhizomys > Rhizomys pruinosus. The sequence goes on from VZQC01011991.1 coordinate 4,196,876, forward strand.
TCTGACCTCCGAGGCATTGCCGACACGGGTGCACAAACCGGTATGCAGACTAGACATATGCATAACAGCATAAAGAAATAAATTACAATTAAAAAAAAATCTTTAAATCTAGAAAAAAAAAATAAGAAACAGGCTGACTGACATCTCCAGAGGAGGAGGGAGCTGGGGGCCCGCGCTGTGGGTGAGGTTTGGTCTGTTGAGAAGCGTTGCTCGCCGGGTGTGGAGAGATGGCCTAGCGGTTTGCAGAGGGACCCGGGTTCGATCCCCAGCACCCATGGGCGGCGAGAACCGTCTGAAGCTCCCAATCCAGGAGAAATCTCGGGTTCCAGGGGAGACCGACACCCTCTTCTGACCTCCGCGGCATTTGGCACAATCACGGGTGCACAAACTCTACATGCAGACCAGTTACATTTATTTTTTACACATACAGAAATTAAAAAAAAAAAAAAAAAATAGAGAAGCTGTGCTCCACAGAAGGCAGTTGCAAACCCCTTCAGAAATCATCCGGAGGGGGGCGGTGTCAGATACAGTTGGAGAGGAACCCAAGCATGTGTTTGCCAGATGGACCCAAACACAACAAAGTGCCCATCAGCAGGAACCCTAGAGCCACCTGCCTGCCCACTCAGGGAAGGTCACACAGCTGTGCAGAGCAGTGAGGGTGTCTCTGTTCAGATGCAGAAGGGGCTTTGGGATTCAGACACTCAGGAGCACGTTGGGCACTAGAAGGGACCTGGATCAGGCAGATCCTCTGTGGACTCAGGAGGTGGGCCTTTGAGCCGAGAGAATCTGCTCTTCATGGGGACAGACTATCAGATGGGAAGTGAAAGGTTCTGTGGCTGGGGGTTATCCACAGGCACTGTCCTCCAAGCCTAACAGTCTCATCAGAGCGTGCGTGACCACACTTGCAACACAGCACCAATATTGGCCTGGTTTTCTGCTGTACACGCTTTCATAGAAGGAGTGTGAGGAGGGGGGGCCACTGACCCTCAGCGGAATAGGAAACCAATGTCTCCTGCACCTCCAGCAGTTGTTTGTGGTTCCCCCTGATTGCACATGGCCATTGTGTCTCGAGTAGGTGCTGGGTTTACAACAACTGGAAGGTTAGCTGAGGGAGAATGCCATATGCAGCTATGCGGAAGTCCGTTATCGCAGCTGGGGTGAGCTCTCCTGTGATGTGGCTATGTTAGATCACTCAATGCTTCTGTAAGTAACTCCTTACACATGCTCTGTAAGGAAGCCCAGGAAAGTCCTTGGTGCTGAGGTTGGACTTTGGAAGAATAGTGCTTCTGTTTATCCTGGGAGCCTTGTAAGGAGGGGCCAGATGCTCCTTCAACAGCAACAGTGATGGCTCTGCAACAATATGCTTAATGTGTGCTTACAAATAGTTAAGGCAGGGCCCTCTATGCTGTGTATATTTTGCCAGAGAGAGTGTAGATGGGAGGGAGGAGGGAAGGGATCGGTCATATTGCTGACCGTGACAACAGGAACTAACACTCTCATGGTTAATACCATTTGTTCTTCCATCACAGCCTTCTACCCTGAGAAGGATGTCTTATAGTACTCATCAAAGAAACTTTTTTTTTCTTTCTTTATTTTCTTTTTATATTTTTTACATTTTATTTACTTTTTATGTGTATGAATTATGTTGCATGGAGGTTTGTGCACCCGTGTCCATGCAAATGCACAAAGGTCGAAGAGGGTGTCGCTTTCCCCTGGAAACTGAGTTAATGAAAGAAGTTCTCGGGGCCGGAGAGATGCTCATGGTTAAGGTGTTAAGAGCACATCTTGCAAGGACCCCGGGTTCGATTCCGCAGCACCCACATAGGCGGCCGAGACCGTGCTGAAACTCCCATTCCAGGCAGACACTCCGTTCCAGGGAATCGACACCCTCTTCTGGGGTGAAACCCCCTCCCGGCATCATTGCACGACCCGGGTGCCACAACCACTTGGCATGCAGGAAGTCCAGTACATTTCATACACATACAGAAAAATAAAATCCACCCCAGAAAAAAAAAATAAAAATAAAAAATATCTTAAAAACAAAAAAAAAAAAGAACAGTTCTCCAGCCGCCATGCGGTGCTGCTGAGGATGTGAACCCTTGTCCTCGCAAGGGCAGTCAGCATCTTAACTGCTAGCCATCTCTCCAGCCCCTCCTCTCGTTGGTTTTTTTTTTGTATTTTTTGAAGACAGGGGTTGCCCTTAGCCCAGCTGCCTGGACGCTCCCTCTGTTGAGACCGGCTGGGCCTGAACTCACAGAGATTCTGCTGCTCGTCTCCTCTCAATGCTAGGATTAAGGTGTCGTGTGCCACCACGCCTGCCTCAATGAAAATATTTTTTTAGAAAAATCAGAGGAAAAAAAAAAAGGAAAAAAAAAAAAAGCAAAAAATCAGAAGAAAAAAAAAAAACATTTTTAATTTAAACAAAATTAAGAGCTGCAGAAACGGGGTCAGCAATTACCGAGCCTTGCTGTGTTCTTGCAGAGGACCTGGATTTGGTTCCAGCACCCATGTTTAGATGGTTCATGACTGTCATAATCCAGTTATTCGGGGGATCTGAGCCCTCTTCTGGTCTCGAGAGGCACTGCATATACATGGTGCACCTCAGGGAAACCCTCAACACAGAAACATAACAAAATAAACCTTTTTAAAAAGATCATGGGAGTGGAGAGACAGCTCGGAGGTCAGAGAGCACTGCTGCTCTTGCAGAACACCCAGGTTCAGTTCCCAGCACATCAACATGGCAGCTAACAACCATTTGCAATTCCAGGAATTCAGTGCCTTCTTTGACCTCTACGACATTGGCATGAACATGGCTGCACTTATTACATGCAAACAAAAGACTCATTTATATAACATAATAATGGGGAAACTTTTTAAAAATATATCGAGGGAAGATTGACTGGCAGGAGTCACGATGAGGAGTCTGGGAAGGGCCCGTCTCTGCTTTTGCGTGAGTAGACAGGCAGGAGCCATCGGGGGGGGGGGGAACAACGATGGCCAGGGCCACTGGGCACTGAGCTCAGCCATCAGCTGGACCTCTGGGAGAGGAAGAGAGCTATAGTATTGGAAGCCCTAAGAACGGCCTAGGGGCCCCCTGCCAGCTCAGCAGCTCCATCTGGGTAACTACTATGCTAAGTCTGCTCTGAGTGGCCCAGCTGAGGGAGGACCCAGAGTCTACCCCAGGGAAACAGGCCACCGTGCTGTGTCTTCCGAATGCTTACCCTGGCTTGCATCTGCCCCAGGGTCTGGGGAGCCTTGGCTCAAAGATATTGTTTGACCTAGCCAGGCTTTGCTTCCAACAGTCCTGCCCAGAGATTCTGGAAACAGGGAATGCCTGGTGCCAATGTCTCCTGCTGGGACCGCCCAGTCCTCCAGCCTAGCCCCCTGCACCAGCCTCCTTTCTAATTTTTTTTTTTTTTTNTTCTAGGGTCCCCTGAACCCAACAGACCCGCAGGACAACAAGAGACCTGCATGCAGTGTGCATCTTGAAAATGGGCTGATGGCCAGCAGGTAGGTGCTTTGCTATCTTTGTAAAATGCAACAATATTCTGGGGCATGGTGGCGCACGGCTTTAAGCCCGTTGCAACTGGGGGAGGCGGAGGCAGGGTGATCTTTGTGATTTCAAGGCCAGCCGTGGTCTAGTACAAAGTGATTGCCAGGACAGCTGAGGGTTTACAGGGAACCCGGGCCAAAAAGAAAACCCAAAAAAAAAAGCTGAGAATGACTAACGGTTAATAGCACCGACGCTCTTGCAGATAATCTGGTTCGATCCCCACACCCACCAATGTGGCTGAGAACCGTCTTTAACTCCAGTTGTTCCGGAGGGGAATCCGACACCCCTTTCTGACCACCGCGGCAAGATGACACGGGTGGCAAACACCTACATGCAGATAGGTACAGGTAAGACACATAATATATGAATTGCCGGGCGTGGTGTTGCATCTTGAATCTAGCACTTGGGAGGCAGAGGCAGCAGATGGTGTGAGTGCAAGGCCAGCCTGGTCTACGAGTGAGTTCGCAGGACAGCTGGGGACTACAGGAGAGACCCTGTCTCTAAAATACAAAAAAAAAAAAAAAAGAAAAGAGAAATTAAAAAATCAAAAAAGAACCCCCCCAAAAGCAACAATATGATTTCATCAAAAGAAGCTTTCAGATAGGAGAGGGAGAGACAGGAAACAGAGCCACAGAGATAGACGATAGCAGATAGGTAAGGAAGAGAAAGAAAAGGGATAAAACAGAAGATAGAGACTGGGTTAGAGAGAAACAGGATAGAATACAGGAGATATTGAGTTTAGTAACAGAGACAGTAACAGAGAGGACAGAGATAGAGATAGAAACAGAGAGACAGGGGCTGGAGAGATGCTTGGCAGTTTTAAGAAGAACTACGACTGCTCTTGCAGAGGACGTGTGTTTTGATCCCCCAGCACCCACATGGGCGGCTGAGAACCATCTGTAACTCCATTCCCAAGGGAATCTGTGCCCTCTTCTGACTTCCACAGCACAGGTGCACAGGCCTCATGGCAGACAGTATCCTCATATAACAGAAAAAATAAATAAAATTTTAAAAAAAGAAACAGACAGAAAGACAGAGATAGACACAGACACACAGAAAGGAATGCATAATAGAGACAGAGAAAGGTTGTATTCGCACCTGCTGCTGTGTCACTCTTAGAACACTCACACCCCATCCCCCTCTTAGAACACTCACACCCCATCTCCTCTTAGAACACTCACACCCCATCCCCCTCTTAGAACACTCACACCCATCCTCCTCTTAGAACACTCACACCCCATCTCCTCTTAGAACACTCACACCCACCCCCCTCTTAGAACACTCACACCCAGCCCCCTCTTAGAACACTCACACCCATCTCCCTCTTAGAACACTCACACCCCATCCCCTCTTAGAACACTCACACCCCATCTCCTCTTAGAACACTCACACCCCCCCCCCATCCCCCTCTTAGAACACTCACACCCATCCTCCTCTTAGAACACTCACACCCATCCCCTCTTAGAACACTCACACCCACCCCCCTCTTAGAACACTCACACCCACCCCCCTCTTAGAACACTCACACCCCATCCCCTCTTAGAACACTCACACCCCATCTCCTCTTAGAACACTCACACCCATCATCCTTTTATAACACTCACACCCATCCCCCTTTTAGAACATTCACACCCATCTCCCTCTTAGAACACTCACGCCCATCCCCCTCTTAGAACACTCACACCCATCCCCCTCTTAGAACACTCACACCCATCCTCCTCTTAGAACACTCACACCCATCCCCTCTTAGAACACTCACACCCACCCCCCTCTTAGAACACTCACACCCACCCCCCTCTTAGAACACTCACACCCACCCCCCTCTTAGAACACTCACACCCACCCCCCTCTTAGAACACTCACACCCACCCCCCTCTTAGAACACTCACACCCACCCCCCTCTTAGAACACTCACACCCACCCCCCTCTTAGAACACTCACACCCACCCCCCTCTTAGAACACTCACACCCCATCCCCCTCTTAGAACACTCACACCCATCCCCTCTTAGAACACTCACACCCATCCCCCTCTTAGAACACTCACACCCATCCCCCTTTTAGAACCCTCACACCCATCCCCCTCTTAGAACCCTCACACCCCATCCCCCTCTTAGAACACTCACACCCATCATCCTTTTATAACACTCACACCCATCCCCCTATAGAACACTCACACCCATCCCCCTCTTAGAACACTCACACCCACCCATCAGGGCCCCTCTGGTAGAAACCCCACACCACATGTCACCTCTTGTAGAACCTTCACACCCAGGGCACACGCTGGTAGAACAATCACACCCCAGGGCACCTCTGGTAGAACCCTCACAACACCCCAGGTCACCCTCTGGTAGAACCCTCACACCCCAGGGCACCCCCTGGTAGAACCCTCACACCCCAGGGCACCCTCTGGTAGAACTCTCACACCCCAGGGCACCCCGGTAGAACCCTCACACCCCAGGGCACCCCCTGGTAGAATGAGCCTCCACTCCACCCCAGTGCACCTCCTGGTAGGAACCCTCACACACCCCAGGCACCCCCTCTGGGTAGAACCCTCACACCCCAGGGCACCCTCTGGTAAGAACCCTCACACCCCAGGGGCACCCCCTGGTAGAAGCACTCGATTAACCACCCCAGGGCACCCTCTGGTAGAACCTTCACACCCCAGGGTCACCCTCTGGTAGAACCCTCACACCCCAGGGCACCCTCTGGTAGAACCCTCACACCCCAGGGCACCCCCTGGTAGAACCCCCACACCCCAGGGCACCCCCTGGTAGAACCCCCACACCCCAGGGCACCCCCTGGTAGAACCCTCACACCCCAGGGCCCCTCGAGACCCTCCACCACCTCGGTAGAACCACCCCCAGCCTCTGTAACACCCCCAGGGCACCCCCGGTAGAACCCTCTACACCCCAGGTCACCCTCTGGTAGAACCTCACACCCCAGGGCCCCCCGGTAGAACCCTCACACCCCCTGACTCCTCTTGGAAGCTTCACTGCCCCTGGACACTCTTACCCGACTCTGCCTTCTAGTAGATCTTGGGAACCATCAACAGACAGTCATCACACCTGTTTCCTGGTACCCTGAGGCCCCTGAACAGATGAAGCCCTATCCCATGCCTGGGCACTGGACACCAGGGTGATGGCTCTCGGCCAGCTTACACTTTATTCTTTTTAATGACTGGAATAGGGAAGATGGTGGGGACCTAGGTTTGTATTCCACTGCGTCTCCTGCCTTATTGTATTAATGAACATTCTTTGGGTCTCTGTGAACCCCTTCATAAATGTAATGGTTTTCATGGACCACACCATACAGTTGAGATGACTCTCTCATTCCCCTCGTCACTCTTCTGCGGTGGGACTTGTGAGCTGCTGCCTATTTTTTTGTTATTATAAATAATGCTGTGATGAACACCCTTGTAAAGGATCTGTGGGCACTCATGATTCCAATGAGTTCCTCTAGATGGATTGGCTGATGGTGGCTTACTTTTCAAGGTTCCTGACACCAGCCATGACGACCCCCTTCTTGCTTCAGCTGCACCTAAGACCCCTGCCCACCTTCTAGCAAGGGACTCCCAGCAGGAGGTTCTGTGGTAACAACTGGTCTCTCTGGAGATACTTATTCCCCTGAAATATAGCCAGCTGTTTCCTGCTAAGGGAATTAGCCTCAATCAGCACAGTGAAGGCAAGGGCATGGCCAGGCAGTGTCTACACAGCACCCTCATGAAGCCAGCAGTGTGGGTCCCCCTGGGGCTCAGAAGTCTCTGGGATGTGGGTCTGAGATTGTGGCTAAAAGCTGCTGAGCCCAGAACGTCCTGGTAGCCAGGGCCGAGTCCCCTGAACGCGGGATGGCTGGGGTAGAGTGAGGGATCAGTGTGTACTAGGGAGTTTGGAAGGTTCGCTGGTCTGTGGCTGTGGCAGTGAGCGGCAGGACAACGCTAGGGTGAATGACTTTCTGCTGCTGGGACTGTGTGGTGGCGACTGGTTTCCCACGGTGGTGTGTTGTATAACTCTTCACACGCCCCGAAAACCCCATACGGCCACCAACGGAGCACAGAGGGACGGCTTGTGAGAATGTCTCAGCGGTGGTTAGACGCACTGGCTGCTCTTGCAGTATAGACCTGTTTCTGTTCCCTGCACCCACTGGTGGCTAGCAACCATCTGTAACTCCAGTTGCAGGGGATCTAATGCCCCTTCTGGTCCCTTTGGCATTGCACGCAAAATTGTAAAAAAACACAAAAACATGGCAAAGTTCCATTAAAATAAAACAAGCGTGGGCGTGGTGGCACACACCTTTAATTCCTACACTTGGTAGGCAAGAGGCAGGCAGATCCTTGCGAGTTTCAGAGGCCGCCTGTCTATAGAGTGAGTTCCAGGCCCAGTGGGGGCTACAGGAGAGACCTGTCTCCAAAAAGACAAAAAAAAAAAAAAAAAAAAATAGAAAGGGAGGCCTGGGCAAAAAAAAAAAAAAAAAAAAAAAATAGAAAGGAGGCTGGTGCAGGGGGCTAGGCTGGAGGACTGGGCGGTCCCAGCAGGAGACATTGGCACCAGGCATTCCCTGTTTCCAGAATCTCTGGGCAGGACTGTTGGAAGCAAAGCCTGGCTAGGTAACAATATCTTTGAGCAAGGCTCCCCAGACCTGGGGCAGATGGCAAGCCAGGGTAAGCATTCTGGAGAACAGCACGGTGGCCTGTTCCCTGGGGTAGAATCTGGGTCCTCCCTCAGCTGGGCCACTCAGAGCAGACTTAGCATAGTAGTTACCCAGATGGAGCTGCTGAGCTGGCAGGGGGCCCCTAGGCCGTTCTTAGGGCTTCCAATACTATAGCTCTCTTCCTCTCCCAGAGGTCCAGCTGATGGCTGAGCTCAGTGCCCAGTGCCCTGGCATCGTTGTCCCCCCCCCCCCGATGGCTCCTGCCTGTCTACTCACGCAAAAGCAGAGACGGGCCCTTCCCAGACTCCTCATCGTGACTCCTGCCAGTCAATCTTCCCTCGATATATTTTTAAAAAGTTTCCCATTATTATGTTATATAAATGAGTATTTTGTTTGCATGTATATAAGTGCACCTGTGTCATGCAATGTCTGTAGAGGTCAGAAGAAGGCACTGAATTCCTGGAATTGCAATGGTTGTTAGCTGCCATGTTGGTGCTGGGAACTGAACCTGGGTGTTCTGCAAGAGCAGCAGTGCTCCTGACCTCCGAGCTGTCTCTCCACTCCCATGATCTTTTTTAAAAGGTTTATTTTGTTATGTTTATGTGTATGAGGGTTTCCCCTGCATGTGCACCATGTATATGCAGTGCCTCTCTGAGACCAGAAGAGGGCATCAGATCCCCCTAGAACTGGAATTATGGACAGTCATGAACCATCTAACATGGGTGCTGGGAACCAAATCCAGGTCCTCTGCAAGAACAGCAAGTGCTCGTAATTGCTGACCCGTTTCTGCAGCTCTAATTTTGTTTAAATTAAAAATGTTTTTTTCTCTGATTTTTTTTCTTTTTTTTTTTTTCTTTTTTTTTTCCTCTGATTTTTAAAAAAATATTTTCATTGAGCCAGGCGTGGTGGCACACGCCTTTAATCCTAGCATTAAGGAGACAGAGGCATGCAGATCTCTGTGAGTTCAAGGCCAGCCTGGTCTACAGAGGGAGCTCCAGGCCAGCTGGGACTAAAGGGAAACCCTGTCTCAAAAATACAAAAAAAAAACCCACAGAGAGAGGGGCTGGAGAGATGGCCTAGCAGTTAAGACTGCTGACTGCCCTTGCAGAGGACCAGGGTTCAATCCTCAGCAGCACCCGCATGGCGGCTGAGAACTGTCTTTTTTTTTTTTTTAATATTTTTTATTTATTTCTGTATGTGTATGAATGTACTGTCTGCATGCAAGTGTGTGCACCCGTGTCGTGCAATGCCGCGGAGGTCAGAAGAGGGTGTCGGATTCCCCTGGAACCGGAGTTCTCCTGGAATTGGAGCTTCAGACGGTTCTCAGCCGCCATGTGGGTGCTGGGGATCGAACCCGGGTCCTCTGAACCGCTAGGCCATCTCTCCAGCCCGGAGCACAGCTTCTCAAAGACAAACCTCACCCACAGGCGGTGCCCCAGCTCCCTCCTCCTCTGGAGATGTCAGCCCAGCCTGTTTCTTTTTTTTTTTTATATTTAAAATTTTTTTTAATTTTATTTATTTCTGTATGTGTATGAATGTACTGTCTGCATGTAGGTTTGTGCACCCGTGTAGTGCAATGCCGCGGAGGTCAGAAGAGGGTGTCGGATTCCCCTGGAACTGGAGTTCTCCTGGAATTGGAGTTTCAGACGGTTCTCGGCCGCCATGTGGGTGCTGGGGATCGAACCCGGGTCCTCTGCAAGAGTGGTTGGTGCTCTTAACCGCTAGGCCATCTCTCCGGCCCCGAGAACTGTCTTCAATTAACTCCAGTTCCAGGGGAATGCGACACCCTCTTCTGACCTCTGTGGCATTGCATGACACGGGTGCACAAACCTACATGCAAACAGTACATTCATACACATAAAAAGTAAATAAAATTTAAAAATTAAAAAAAGAGAAAGAAAGAAAAAAGTTTCTTTGATGAGTACTATAAGACATCCTTCTCAGGGTAGAAGGCTGTGATGGAAGAACAAATGGTATTAACCATGAGAGTGTTAGTTCCTGTGTCACGGTCAGCAATATGACCTCCCTTCCCTCCTCCCTCCCATCTACACTCTCTCTGGCAAAATATACACAGCATAGAGGGCCCTGCCTTAACTATTTGTAAGCACACATTAAGCATATTGTTGCAGAGCCATCACTGTTGCTGTTGAAGGAGCATCTGGCCCCTCCTTACAAGGCTCCCAGGATAAACAGAAGCACTATTCTTCCAAAGTCCAACCTCAGCACCAAGGACTTTCCTGGGCTTCCTTACAGAGCATGTGTAAGGAGTTACTTACAGAAGCATGAGTGATCCTAACATAGCCACATCACAGGAGAGCCTCACCCCAGCTGGATAACGACTTCCGCATAGCTGCATATGGCATCTCTCCCTCAGCTAACCTTCCAGTGTGTAAACTCCAGCACCTCCTGAGACCACAAGGCCATGTGCAATCAGAGGGAACCACAAACAACTGGCTGGAGGTGCAGGAGACAGTGGTTTCTATCTCAGCTGAGGGTCAGTGGCCCTCCCTCCTCACACTCCTTCTATGAAAGAGTGTCAGCAGAAAACAGGCCAATATTGGTGCTGTGTTGCAAGTGGTCACAGCCGCTCTGATGAGACTGTTAGGCTTGGAGGACAGTGCTCTGTGATAACCCTCCAGCCACAGAACCTTTCACCTTCCCATCTGATAGTCTGTCCCCATGAAGAGCAGATTCTCTCGGCTCAAAGGCCCACCTCCTGAGTCCACAGAGGATCTGCCTGATCCAGGTCCCTTCTAGTGCCCAACGTGCTCCTGAGTGTCTGAATCCCAAAGCCCCTTCTGCATCTGAACAGAGACACCCTCACTGCTCTGCACAGCTGTGTGACCTTCCCTGAGTGGGCAGGCAGGTGGCTCTAGGGTTCCTGCTGATGGGCACTTTGTTGTGTTTGGGTCCATCTGGCACACACATGCTTGGGTTCCTCTCCAACTGTGATCTGACACCGCCCCCCTCCGGATGATTTCTGAAGGGTTTGCAACTCCTCTGATGGGAGCACAGCTTCTCTTTTTTTTTTTTTTTTTAATTTCTGTATGTGTATAAATGTACGGTCTGCATGTAAGTTTGTGCACCCGTGTTGTGCAATGCCGCGGAGGTCAGAAGAGGGTGTCGGATTCCCCTGGAACCGGAGTTCTCCTGGAATTGGAGCTTCAGACGGTTCTCAGCCGCCATGTGGGTGCTGGGGATCGAACCCGGGTCCTCTGAACCGCTAGGCCATCTCTCCAGCCCGGAGCACAGCTTCTCAAAGACAAACCTCACCCACAGGCGGTGCCCCAGCTCCCTCCTCCTCTGGAGATGTCAGCCCAGCCTGTTTCTTTTTTTTTTTTATATTTAAAATTTTTTTTAATTTTATTTATTTCTGTATGTGTATGAATGTACTGTCTGCATGTAGGTTTGTGCACCCGTGTCGTGCAATGCCTCGGAGGTCAGAAGAGGGTGTTGGATTCCCCTGGAGCTGGAGTTCTCCTGGAACCCGGATCCTCTGTAAGAGCGGTCAGCGCTCTTAACCGCTAGGCCATCCCTCCAGCCCCCCAGCCTGTTTCTTAAGAGAACAAAGCTGCCTATGGCTCCAGTCAAACCCTGCTGTCTGAGGCCTGGCCCGCCTAGCACTTGGGAGGCAGAGGCAGGCAGATCTTTGTGAGTTCAAGGCCAGCCTGGTCTACAGAGTAAGTTACAGGACAGCTGGGGCTACAGGGAGACCCTGTCTGGAAAAGACCAAAAACAAAAACAAAAACAAAAACAAAACAAAACAAAACAAAACACCATGACCAGAGAGAACTTAAGAAAGAAAGTTTAGGGGCTGGAGAGATGGCCTAGAGGTTGGGAGCGCCGACCGCTCTTGCAGAGGACCCAGGTTCGATCCCCAGCACCCACATGGCGGCTGAGAACCGTCTGAAACTCCAATTCCAGGAGAACTCCAGTTCCAGGGGAACCCGAGACCCTCTTCTGACCTCCGCGGCATTGCACGACACGGGTGCACAGACCTGCATGCAGACAGTACATTCATACACATACAGAAATAAAATTTAAAAAAAAATTAAAAAAAAAAGAAAGAAAGTTTATTTTGGCCTGTGGTTCCAGAGGGTGAGGCCATAGTGGCAGAAAGGATTGGTGTCGGGTGGCCAGAGCTCAAAGCTAAGAGATCATGTTTCTAGCCACACAAATGTGCCCCCAGTCACACGGAGCATGCCTGCAGTGATGTCCAACCTCCAGCAAGGCTGCACCTCCTTAAGGGCCCGTGACCTCCCCCACAGCACCAACTGGAGACCAAGTGTTCAAATGCCCGAGCCTGTGGAAACACTTCTCACTTAGACCCCCTCATACCCCAAGTCTCACTCCACCTCCCCTACTCCCTTCCACTTCTCTAAATTCAACCTTTCTGGCCAGTCATGGTTCAACTCCAGCCCCTGTTGTAGAAAGCCCTCCTGACCCCTGAGCCACATCCAGCCAGCACCCACAGGGGACTGTGTGTCACCCATCCACCTGCAGTCTGCTGGGCTTTGAGCTCCTTTTGGGCAGTGCTGGGCCAGGACAAGATGATCACTTGACACTTTCCAAAATCCAGTCCTCAAGGCCAGCTGCCCTGAGCAAAGATCAGGTGTCAGAGGGTAGCAGGGGCCGTGGCCGTGTCTGTAACAGAGGCTCCTTCCGCCTCTTTCCATCAAGGCTGCTGAGGAAGGTCCAGGGCAGGAGGCTGTGTCCTGAGGCGGCTTCTCTACCATGCTCACTTTGGTATTCATTCAGGGCTGCCTCCAAGTCGGGTTTCACCCCCAGTGGAGAGGAACATAGCCCTGTGGACCCTAGTAGAGAGGAACATAGCCCTGTGGACCCCTACATGAAATTCCAGCCCCTCCCTCCTGCATCTCAGCCACACATATGTAATTCTGCCTTCTATGGAGGTTCTGAGCTGTGTGGTAAGGAAGAAGCCTGTGGTTGGTGTCGGGGTGATATAGCAGCCAGCCTGCGCAGAGACTTCTGCTCAGGGGACCCATGCAGGGAGCTGCCCAGGGGACTGGCTGACAGGTCTGGCCAGAGGCCCAGGCTTATCCAGCAGGGGCCCCACCTGCTCTGTTTGGGCACTTGATTTGAGCTGGGGGTTCCCCTTGGCTGCAGTCTATGGAGGACTGGAGTTGGTAGAGGGTAGAGCTCTAGCCAAAGCTGTCTTCCTGGACTGTGTGGCGAGGCTAGGTCCTGTACCTGTGCCTTCTCCTTCTCAGCTCACTCTGCTCACCTAGTGCACCCTGGGTCACCCCAATACACCCCGAATCACCCCAACACACCCAGGGTCACCCCAATACACCCAGGGTCACCACAACACACCCCAGGTCACTCCAACACCCCCAGTTCATCCCGGCACACCCCAGTTGCCCTCAGCACACCAAATTCACCTCACTTCATTTCAGCTTGCTTCAGTTCACCCCGGCACATCCCACTTCTCTAGTCCACCCCAGCTTACCTCGGTTCACCCCCGGTCACTCTGGATCTTTGTGTTCCAGTTTACTCCTAGTCTAGCAAAGTGGACTCCTCCATCAGTGGTGGCCAGGTTGGACTCTGACTTGTTGAAGAGCTTTGACTGCAGATGCCCAAGCTTCCTTGGAGGGCTCCTGGGGTGGAGCTGGTAGCGAACACTTGGGTTGAGGCCAGCACCAATTGAACCACCATGCCTTTGAACTGCTGATGGCCTCTGTCGGGTCTCCACAACTCCAGCAGACTGACCCAGTGGGCTGAGTCCCCACCTACCTGTTCCCTCCAGGGCCCTGTCCCTCTCTTCCACCCAGAGGCTGGGATGTGGTCGGAGGTGGAGAGACTGCCTGTGGAGGCTTGCGCAGTTCTCCATTGGTAACACTAGAGGGCAGTCTTGCGCTTTCTTTCCACTCATCTGACTTGTAGACAGGTGCAGGAGGTAAGGTGGTGGCGGGCTGGCGGGGAGCAGGACTTTTCTGTGCAGCCCTCCCGTCCCTCAGAGGCAATCCTTGCTGCTTCATGATGAAAGGGGTAGCTGTGGATTTTGTTACATACCTGGGAAGACCCCAAGCTCCTAAGGCTCACCCTCCTCTCAGCACGGGGGGTGCGGGGGGTAGGGGGATGCTCCCGGTTTGGGGAAGAGATGGAGGACAGGGAGAATGTGCATAGGTAAGACTGTCACCCAGACAGCTGCAGCAGAGAGGAGGTGGGGGTCCCTAGTTCCACCAGGACACTCATGAAGCCCCTCCCTGGGGTGGGTGAAGAGGACTCAAAAACCAAACCATCCATTTGGTGAGGTGAGTGTGGCCGACCCATGAGGCAGCCAGGCTCAGAGGCCCAGGAAGGCAGCTGCTGATGCTGCTGGTGAAGCCTGCCATTGTGACAGATAAGAGAGGTGCTACACGCCGAGCAGCCCAGCACTCGTGCCTGGAGACTTTCTGGGTGCTGGCCACCCACTGGGGCTGTGATTGTCATGTGAGGCTGTAGACAGCAGTCCCACAGCCCTGTGACCAGGCCAGCCTGTGCTCACCAGGGGTGTTGCCATAGCTTGGAACTGTCTGCTCCAAGGGAACCCTAGCCCTGCCCACCTCTGTCCTCAGCCATGCACCTCAGCACAAGCTATTGGGCAGATGGGTCTTCTGGGGGAGAGAAGGACCTGGTGGGCCTGCAGTGGCCTCTGGTGTCACAGGGTTCTAGAAGAATGGCTCCATTAGGCCTAGGCCTTCTGAACAACCTCCTAAAGAGGTGATGGTCTGCTGGGTGTGGTGGCACACGACTTTAATCCCAGCACTTGGGAACCAGAGGCAGACAGATTCCTGTGCGTTCAAGGCCAGCCTGGTCTACGTAGTGAGTTCCAGGCCAGCTGGGACTAAAGGGAGACCCTGCCTCGAAAAGACAAAAAAAAAAAAAAAAAAAAAAAAGCTGACGGTCCAATAAAAGCATTGAAATGGGACGGAGGCTGCACCTCAGCTGGTAGAATGATTGCCCAGCATGCACGAGGCTGTGAGTTCAGTTCCTACTCCTGCGTAAACTTGATAAGCCTGCAATCCCAGCACTGAAGAAATGGAGGCAGGGGGATCAGGACTCCATGGTCGTCCTCAGCTACATGGTGAGTTTAAGGCCAGCCTGGGCTATATGGGACTCTGTATTTTTAAAAGAGCATTGAAGTAGGGGCTGGAGAGATGGCCTAGCGGTTAAGAGCGCTGGCTGCTCTTGCAGAGGACCGGGGTTCAATCCCCAGCACCCACATGGCGGCTGAGAACCGTCTTTAACTCCAGTTCCAGGGGAATCTGACATCCTTCTGACCTCCGCACGACACGGGTGCACAAACCTACATGCAGACAGTACACATAAAAAAAAATAAAAAAATTTAAAAAAAGCATTGAAATAATAATGGCAAATGAACAGCACCTTAAAGATGCAGAGGGGCTTTACTTGTTAGCGAGGCATGGAGACCAAAGTCCACAGCTGCATGAGGACCCTCCTCTTGGTCTTGTACAGTCTGTGGGTTTGTGGGGTTTGTGACATGTCTGTCATATGGCTTCCCCTGTCCTAAACCCCTGTGTCCACTCTCACCCTCACATCCTTTGCTTTGGGTTTCTCCTTTTCAAGTTGGATTGTCTCTGGCCCTGTGGGAAGGGACGCACACTGTGCGATCAGGGAGACACAGACTCAGGAAGTAGAGAGACCTACCTACAGGGCAGGACAGCAAGGCCAAGGGCAGGCCACCTTAGGGTTTAGCCACCCCCCACGAGTGGCCAGATGGGCAGTTTACAAGGGCCCCTTAGCAAATGGCTCAGGCTCGCCCGCAGAATAATAGCCATGCCAAGTTGTTTTGCTCTGGAATAATGGCAGATTCCAAAGGTCACGGGATGGCATGGCATCTGATGGGACTGTCTGAGGGTCATGGGGGAAGATGCCACCATTGGCAGGTGGGACAGGGCTCCCTGCTCTGATCTAGTGGCTGCTTTCTCAGGTGTCCCTGCACCACAGTTCCCAGGCCCTCCATGTATGTGGTGCCTGTAGTGACGGCTCGCAGGCTCGGCTGCCTTCTATTCACACTGCTGTTCTGTTCACAAAGGCTGGACAAGGGGCCAAGCTCCTGGCTGTATGAGCTGTTGGGCACTAAGAGGACTGGGGCTCACCCAGATGCACCCCTCCTATCCTCGGGGGCATTATCTGCAGATCCAGTCCTCACAGGGGGCAGCAGCTCAGCAAAATCTCCAGTTTGACAGCCTCCGAGGGCTTGTTCCTACAGCAGGCTCCAGGAACCCTCCACCCTGGGATCATGCCTGCGGCTTGGCACGAGCTGGTGACCCTCACCCGCACACGGAGCACGGGAGCTCTTGCAGCAGGGTCCTTTGACTGTTGATATCAGCACTTTGTCGTTATTTATGAATTCATCTATTTGCCAGGACGAGCCTCCGTGCATTCCGTTGCCATGGTAGCCTTAAACCCGGTATCTTATTAATTCTGCATGTTATGAAATAAATATAGATCAGACAATCGCAGTGAAGGTTCTATTTTTTTATTATGCATCTGGTTCCCGCGCCCGGGGTGGGATACTCCTGGCTTTCTTCTACACACATCCATCAGAGTGGGGTGCCGGGGTAGGCTCTGCAGCAGCACCGGCTCACAGTCTGTAAGACAGAGCTGAGGTCAGGTGGGGGAAGGGCAGGAAGCAGCTAAAGTGAGGCTGAAGCTGGCAGACCCCCAGGGACACGGTGGAGTCCCCACAAGGCAGGGAGCGGGCCCGTGTCCCAGATGCTTTAGCCAGAATTACAGGGCACAGTGGACTGGAATGTGGAACAGCCTGTGAGCTTGGGGGGCTGCTCTGAGGCCTATAGGTCTCACTGGCACCTCAGGACCACTTATCTGCCCAGGTGCTCCCTCATCAGGAAGGTAACAAACACCTCATCAGGAAGGAAGCAGCTGTTGGGTGCTGATGCCTATGGGCAGAAGGCTGGGCCATGTGGCTCGGATGGTAGAGTGATTGCATAGCATGTACGAGGAGGACTTAGGTCCATCCCTAGAACTAGATAAACTGGGCGTAACAGCACAAGTCTGTGATGCTAGCACTTGAGAGGAGGAGCAGGAGGAGGAGAAGTTCATCTTTGTATGGAGTTTGAGGCTAGCCTGGGCTATGTGAGACCATGTTTTAGGGGAGAGGCAGACAAGGGCAAGAAGACCTGGGGAAGGGGAGGACCTGCTGGGCCCTCTGGATTGGCTTGGCTGCCCCTTGTTTCTTGGTCTACTGTGGCTGAGCACTTGATGTGCCCAGGATAGCACTGGAGCAGGAGACAAGGCTGTCTCCACGTCACCCAATCACACGGTCAGATCTTTTTACACATGGCCTCCATGTGGGTCAGACTCCGAAGCAATGTGCCCCACACCCCATGCCTTGGCTCTTTCCCCAGCCCGAGAACCTCTCAGGACAACTCCACCGTAGACCAGATCGGGCCTGCCTGTCAGCACCTCTGCTTCCTGTCCTGTCTACAGTGCCAGCACCTGCGACCTGGCACTGAGGTCCACCAGGGGCAGTATACCGTGTCAGCTAGACAGAGACACTCAGGAAACCCAGCTTCCCCCAAGGCTCCTCCAGCCCTGGCCATGGTGGTAGCAGAGGTGACTTCTATGAACATGCTGTCGGCCCTGACTGGGTCAGGCCTCTGCCTCCTCTGACCATAGAGGGAGGAGGAGCAGGATGGCTGTGAGGGAGGAAGCAGTCCCAGGATGGCTGTGAGGGAGGAAGCGGTCCCAGGCCAGCTAGCTAGGGCTCATCCCGGAGCTGCCAGCCCAGGTCAGCTGTGGAAGCTGAGTTCCCAAACCAGACCCTGGGGCCATGGCGACCGCAGGGGAGGAAGCAGCTGGACTTTGTCGCAACCCTAACATGTCAGTGGTGTCTGTGGCTAGCCCCGTGTCAAGCAGCACAGGGTCTCCAGAGTCAATCCCCCTACGGTCCCTGGTTCTTAGAGTCCAGGTCTTGGGAGCAGGCTGGGATCTCTAGCTACCCATTACGCTGTCATATTCCTTGTCACGAGGCCAGTCCTGTGAGCAAGTGGCCCATCGATCCTCTGGGCCAGCAGCCAGCGTGGACCACTCAGCTGCTCCCAGCCCCCAGGGCCCGATCAGGGCATCGACAGAGCTGTGTGCTCACCATTTAATTAAGCTTAGTTTAATTAAAAACCTGGAGTTCTTGATTAGACTGGGTAATTGATTTAATTTTCTGTGGGATTTAAGTGCCAAATACCTCTGTGGTATGAACCCCTCAATCCTTGGGGGTGTAGACCATGGTCAGAAAGGAGATACTGTTCCCTTAAGTGGGAACTTAAGTGGGAACACTCACTACATACCCATTGCCCCTCAGCCTTCCCTGAGGGAGAGGCTTGGCCTGGGCTGTGCTGCAAAGTGGGCTTTTGGAAACCCTCCACATAAGACCCCACAGGCCCAAGTCTCAGCTTCTTCAGGGCTGGGTAGTGGTCCCAGACAGCCGTAAATATGTCCTGGCTCTGTGGCCTCACCAGAGATGAGGGGAAGAGAATCTGTTTAGAAGGTGACTTTCCTTTTTTTTTTTATTATATTTTTTAATTTTTAGCCAAAAAACTTTTATTGAAGCTTTGTGCATTTCACACAACATCTTCCAATCAAGTCCAGACCCGTTCCCCCTTGCTGGCCCCCACCTCACCAGAGCTCATGCATTCTAACAAACATGTTTTTCATCTTTTTCTCAGCTTCTTTTAAAATTTTTGATGCAGAAGTTTACTGTTTCAAGCAGAAGTTCAGTTTCAGTCAGTTCTTTGACCCAGTCTTTTGTTGTTGTTGTTGTTGTTGTTCCTTCCAATTTGCATCACTCCAAAATATGCATATATGCATGCCACACATATATCAAGATTATGACATCATAGGTTTAGCATCTTCAACTTATGATTTATTTTTTTTCCTCTTTTATTAGGCTGAAAGATGTGTCATGTCTTTCACTTAAGGAAGTGTTTGAAGGCTCCTCCTTGGCAAGCTCAGACAACCATCAGTCCTGCCCTTGTGCTCCACACTGGGGTCTTCCCTTCCCATGGTCACCAAATGAGGTCCAGTAAACACCATGCCCTGTCTTGGTCTTCCTGTACTGGCCTCCATGATACAGCCTGGGTAGTCCAACAATGGCAGTCTATACTCTAAAGAGGCTGAAACCCCAGTAGTAACTCAGTCCACAAGCTGAGTATCTCAGCAGTCCCCATCTGGCACTGAAGGTTTGGAGGATTCTTGGAGAGACATGAGTCTTCAGTCCATATTGGAAGGTTGAAAAGCTGTATCTCATGTTTTTGAAGGATGGCAAAAGCAGTGGCAGCCACAAGGTAGCTGCACTTGCCAGTAAGAATTGAAGACAGGCAAAACAACAGTGTTTTTTTTTCTTTTTACTTTTTGTCTTTTTACTAAGATCTCAAGTTTTATATCTGAAGTACAATTTCTCAGGCCTTACCGATTATTTATTTCTGGTTATACTTTCCTTTTGGATGTTTAAGTCCACACAGTGAGCCCAGATTAACCAAGTTTTCTGTTTTCTCAAGGTCAGTTGAAGATCTGGTCCTCAGGGGTCACTCAGGTTTTGGAGGGGGAGGGAGCCCCTGGCTCCTTTTGGCTTTTCATTTACCAGTTCAAAGTCAGGTCTTGCTAGACCACGTCTTTCCTTTTTTTTTTTTTTTTTTTTTTTTTGGTCTTTTCGAGACAGGGTCTCTGCCTGTAGCCCGAGCTGGTCCTAGAAAACACTCTGAGACCAGGCTGGGCCTTGAACTCACAAGAGCCACCCTGCTTTTCTGGCCCAAGTGCTAGGATTAAAAAGGCGTGCCCAAACACGCCGCTTCAGTCTCCCTTTTTTGAAGACTGAAGGAGACTCCTCCTCTTGTAGACGGTACACGGCTGAAGTCCCAATTAGTGGATCGCAAGTCTCCCGAACAGGGAAACTGGTGACTTACATTTTGCAGGACATTTCAAGAGAGCCCCCATGCATAGTCCCTGGGACTTCGTGGGTGTGGGGGGGTGGGGGGTTACTCAGAAGGCAAGGATCAAAGTTATCCCTTAAGTCCCTCTGCCAAATTGGTTTGGACATTAAGTATGGTCGTTAAGCATGGTAGATGACTTTCTTTTTTTAATTTATTATTTTTTGTGTGTATGAATGTCTACACTGTAGGTCTGTGCACCCGTGTCGTGCAATGCTGCAGAGGTCAGAAGAGGGTGTCAGATTCCCCTGGAACTGGGGTTAAAGATGGTTCTTAGCCGCCATTTGGGTGCTGGGAATTGAACCCAGGTCCTCTGCAAGAGCAGTCAGTGCTCTTAACCACTGAGCTATCTCTCCAGCCCCAGTAGGTGACTTTCTAAAGTGTGACCTACTCATCTACCCTGACACTGAGGAAGCTGTGTGCCCGATAGCATGAGTCCTGGGTTCGGGCTCTTCAAATACCTTCCTGACAGGATCCTCAGAGTACAGCAAGGCTAATGTGGCTTCCCTGGGGGTCGATGGCCCCAGGATGCAGCAGACACATGAACTTACTGGAGCTCACTCTGCAGACCAGGCTGGCCTTGAACTCACAGGGATCCACCTGCCTCTGCCTTCCGAGTGCTGGATTAAGGGCATGCGCCACCACGCCTGCTGAGCCTGTATTCTTTTTTTTTTTTTTTAATTTATTTTTGTATGTGTATGAGTGTACTGTCTGCATGTAGGCTTGTGCACCTGTGTCGTGCAATGCCGCGGAGGTCAGAAGAGGGTCTCGGATTCCCCTGGAACTGGACTTCTCCTAGAATTGGAGTTACAGACGGTTCTTAGCTGCCATGTGGGTGCTGGAGATCGAACCTGGGTCCTCTGCAAGAGCAGTCGGTGCTCTTAACCGCTAGGCTATCTCTCCAGTCCCTGAGCCTGTATTCTTAAAGGTTGGGAAGGCCTGGATATCCTTCTTCCAACATTAAATACCATCTGTGATCTTTGGGTGCCCAGGGAGGAAAACTTCACCGAGAAGGAAGCTCCTTTTCCTTGACTGAGGTAGGTCACAAAACAGATTGCTTTGTGCCAGGCTCCCATGTAGCCCAGGCTGGCCTCTAACTCCACATGTAGCTGACGATGATCTTGGATTCTCAGTCATCATGCCCCAGCCTCCAAGCTTACCATCGTGACCAGTATGGAAGCAGATTTTTTAAATATAGAGATTGAGAGGCTGGAGAAGTGGCTCAGCAGTTAAGAGCACTGGCTGCTCTTGCAGAGGACCCAGGTTCGATTCCTAGCACCCACATGCCAGCTAACAACCATTCATAGCTCCAGTTCCAAGGGAATCCTACACCATTTTCTGACCTCTTCGGCTATTGCATGGCATGGGTACACTTATATACAAGCAAGCAATATATTTGTACACATTAAATAAAAAATAATGTGTCAGGCATGGTGGTGCACACCTTTAATGCCAACATTTAGGAGGCAGAGGCAGGTGTACCTCTGTGAGTTCAAGGCCAGCCTGGTCTACATAGCTCATTCCAGGCAAGCTGGGGTTACAGGGAGACCATGCTTCAAAAACAAGCAAACCAACAAACAAAACAAGTAAATAAATATTTGGGGAATAATTATTTTCCAAATAAGATATTTGGAAAACAGCCTGCTGGTCCTTCAAACACCAAACATCACCACATGAGTGCGGTTGCCACAGAAACCAAAGCTCTGGTTCACAGGTGAGCGTAACAGGAAATTTCACAGCAGTGAACTTTAGCCTCATGGTGCCTACAATGCAGAGACAACCTGAGTGTCCCTCAGCTGCTAACAGTTTGCCTGAGGAAGAAACGATCATTTGGCATTAAGAAAGAAATAGCCGGGCATGGTGTTAATCCTAGCATTCGGGAGGCAGAGGCAGGCAGATCTTTGTGAGTTCAAGGCCAGCCTGGTCTACAGAGTGAGTTCCAGGACAGCTGGGGCTACAGGGAGACCCTGTCTCAAAA